>RDPX01000097.1:422354-503171 GCA_003991215.1 Morbakka virulenta | reverse complement strand
TTATTATTATTATTATTATTATTATTATTATTATTTAAAAAATTGAAAACTTTTGACCGTCCAAAATTCAGCTTCCACTTTATTTTGACTTCCTTGTTTAGTAATCTTCGAGGAAATTCTGACACCCCTTTTACTTCAGCCCCTTCTGTTTATTAGGCACCTGGTTGTAGGCAGGCACGCCAGTTCCGTCGATACCATAAAAACAAAGAAACATTGTAGCTCCAATGAAATCTTTGATCCAATAATTATAATCCTATCAGCATTAAATAAGGCCTTTATTTCAACCAAAGCTTAGTGAGCTTAATGTACGTCTTTGATTAAGAAAATTATAATTACCACTCTGGTCTTTAGGAAAGGAAGTTTACTAATCTAAGTCAGTTTAAATTTACAAGTCCTTGAATGTCTCTTTAAACTTTAAGTATACCAATTATCCACAACAGGTTTATTCTTAAGAATATTTCTTTGATTGGAAAGTCTATTACCTCTATTTCAGTAAATCAAGTAACAAAATAGTTTATTCTTCGAAATAGGATTATATTAGGGGACTGTCTTCGAACAAGAAGTCATTTTCATTGTGAACACAAGACAGCTTTAAGCAAGTTTAAACTGTCAGTCAGGCAAGGAAAGGCTGGATATTAATTAGTCTTTGGTCAAGTTTAGAGAAATCAAGATGTAAGAGGTTTCTTGGTGTTTTATTTTTATTTAGTTGATATTGTGATTGTTTTGTGTAGATTGGCATCTGTATTATCTATATTTTGTAAGTGTGTAAGACAGTGACCAGCACGGCGAGACAGCAGAGAAAGGTACAGGTTGTAGAAATGAAATGCTATCACAAAGTCCTTGGAAATTCATATCTGCACCACAATATCAATAAGCAGGTCTACAAAGCCATCCCACACCATTCTGGCTTTCGATACGCCAGAGGCTGTTGCTTTAAATTTGGAAACCTTTTAATCACAGGAGCATTTTATATAAAATTTTAAGCATAGAATTTCAAACGAGTCCCTGTAGTATCAACCTATACCTACCTATCTAACCATCTATCTATCTATCTATCTATCGGCTGTATGTCGTAAAATCTTCTTCTTTGTCTTTCGGCTATATCCCGTTAGTGGTCGCCACAGCGGATCAGCTGTCTTCAGCCTGTTCTGTTTGTCGCATTAACATCCCTCATACCACCAGCCTCCGTGTCTCTGTCAATCACGTCCTTCCATCTTTTCCTCGGGCTCCCTCTTCGCCTTCTTCCGGGTACTTCATAACTATTACCCTCCTTCCTACATAATCTGCATCACGCCTTGCTATGTGTTCGTACCAGGGAAGTCTTGACTCCCTCATCTTGTCTCTAAATCTCCTCATATGAAATGTTTCTTAAATGTGGTCGTTAGGAATTCTGTCTAGTCGCGTCACACCTAGTGACCACGTTTAGATCCGCGGCTTGTCGCTGGGTGGTAGCAACAGTTTCCAGACCATATAAGAAAGCTGGGCGAACTGCCGTCTTGTAAACTTATCCCTTCATCCGTGGTGACTGTATGTCGTAAAATAATGTAATTAATTGAAGGACGTCTAATTTTGCAATAAGGATGTTATAAGGCAAATTCAACAAAGGGTATTGCAAATAGCACGAAGTTAGATGTGCCTCCTATCATAGAAAAACATCTCTGCTTCTTGTAAGCCTAATATATTGAAAGTTTTGAAGACAAATATCACTAGTGTCTACTACATTTACTTCTCTACTTATAATTAATTTGCATTTTTATCAATGTTTGTCTTTATATATATACGTCTGTTCATGATCCAATCTTCACGTATATGTACATTTGCTAGGAACATTCTTGTCAAATAATTTTACTAAAGTATAATAAATGGTGGAAGCCCCGAAAAATCAGAATATTGTGATCTTCCAGTACGTTTTCTCTGATCTTATCATTATTGCACAGAAACACACACACACATATATAGATATATATATATTGCATATTTTATATATAATATGTATAATATACTATATATAATATATATTTACATATAATATTAAACGAATAGGTCGTACCTCTATAACATCTCCGGCACACATGAAATAGCCAGTAAGATTCCTTGCTTGGCAAAAAGATATCATTCTTTTAAAAAGCATTTTATTTGAACAACGTAATAATTCTAATGATGAGTTGAAACCAGCTGTTACCGCGGGTTTGGAACAATAACCACTGCTATCTTGAGGACAATGTCTCACAGAACATGGTATCGCAAAACACTTTGAATTGAGAATGAAGGACAGCACATACACTGGGGACGTAATACTCTGGACATATATCACAAGGATTCATTCCACACTCGCCTATTTGAAAAACGTAGTGACTCTAGTGAAATGGTTTCTGTAAAAAATATTTGTAAACAACTGCCATCCAAAACAAATCTAGATTCTACTTAATTTTTCAAAATCTTACCATTATTTTGCTTGCAGCCCGTAAATTACCATTTAATTTAGACTTATGATTCGTTGTTTTAGTGTGAATCTTAGTGTGAAACTGCTGGATATATCCTAATTTTAAAGGGACTGACACTAATACTCAATTCTTGCAGAAAAGATACTACACCCACAGATGTTGTACAGTCTGTAGCCTCTCTAAATGAATAGAGATAATTTTGTTGTTCAATTTTTCCATTTTTCTGTCAAGCTGACTTTTTTTTTCTCAACAATGTAGGAATAAGGAAGCTTTTGGTCATGGTATTTTTCTCAGTCTTATTACATCCCTAGACTATCTCCCGATTGTGGAGCTCTCTTGGAACAAAAATTGAAGCTAAACCGTTTATTGTCTTGGTACTCTTTCTTCTATGTACTGCGTTTGCAACATAACGTTTTAATAATGCTCTACATATTTAGCCTTTGTTTGTGTTGGAGGCTTCTTCATTGGATAATAGAGAAGTGATTCGAACTCCTATGTACTTAAAGGTCACCATTATCTTCTTAACAAAATTAAAGGTAATTCCTAGCAGTATAAGGATAAATAATGAAGAATATCCAAGAGGCCTGTTTCCACGTGGCATATTCTAACTGAAATTCCTTTTACTGTTATGCATCTGTTGCCAAAGAACCAGCGAATATATGTCCACCCATACACCCTCATGGGGAAAGCTGTTCAACATTCAAATGCTGTTTCAAGCCCAAGTAAGACCTACTTATCAAGTATAATTTATGGAAGATAAAGTCTTAATTACCCAAACTATAGAATATTTGGACTGCTGAGAGACCATTTGCTATGTACCTTTACAGATTTTGGTCTCACTGTCAGTGGTAGTTAAGTAGAAGGCTATCATTGTGTAATTTTTAGCGTGACAACTACCTGACTCATTATACCGAGCCAATTTTTTTGAGGAGGTTATATATAACAACTCCATACATCTGTAAGTGTATGTGTCTATGCGTATATGTGTTTGAGTGTCTATGTGCTTGTATTTGCTAAGACGGAGTTGATTTGTTACCATGGTTTGTTTAAATGGAAACCAACTTTTAACATTATCTCTTATTTCAACAATTTTATTTGCTAAAGTCTCGCTGCCTTTTTGTAGATATTTTATGATAAAACCAAACATTTGGGAATACATGTCATGAAGTAAATGCCGAGTGTGATATATATTTTGGGTTTATATCCGTGAAAAGAAAGTCGAAGAGGAGGAAGGAGCGATAAGAAGAAGTAAGAGAATAAAAAGAAAAGAACGAAAAGGAAAAAGGAGAGTGTACAAAGATGTTTGCTTTCATCGATATAATATGATGAGGTGCACTAAAATAAAAGATTTAAAATACATGGAATTTTCCTCTTTTTTCTTTCACTCAGTATCATTTTAACCCTAGCTTTAAAGAAGCACATTCCCCACTAATTTATTTAGGGAATGTGAAATGAGGCATGGGTTATTAAAGATTGTACCCAAGAGTAGTACTTTAATTTTCTTACCCCTTAAAATGACTTATCATAAGACCTAGATTAAACTTAATAGGTATCATTTAACGTTCTTTTGAATGCAACCGGAAGGGGAGTGATACAGGTACAGTACTACATTCGTGGTGTCATAAGGCTACGGCTAATGAATTCTCCGTCGTAGGGAAAAGCCATATGTAATTAGCAAAAGGCACTTTTATCTTACGTCATAATGACAAGGCAAGCAATTGTAACCTTCTACTAGTTGTAAATTATTAATTAAAGTGCATTTGTCTGCAAAATAATTCACAGGTAATTACTCGCCTCTAATTGAACCCAATATCCTTTTTTCAAGTCTACCATTTTACAATTACTTTTAATATAACGATTTTTATGTTTATAAACTTCGTTTCGTTTTTTTGAGTTCTTTGTCTAGCTTTTTTGTATTAGATTTAGTATTAGTGATTGCGACTAACATAGTAGGTAAAACTAAAACAATTTTACTTTCACGCTTTTCAGTAACATGACATATCAAGCGCGTTTTTCATTAATTTGAAAAAAAAAGCTCACAAAGAGGAAAATTCTATTGGAATATGACAACAGAGTAATGCTCTGCTTATATAAAATCCAAGCGTGTGTTTGTCAATCTGTAATGCTTCTTTTCGTTCGTGGGGTCGAAACTTTAGTTTCACATTCAGTACTGGGGCTCAAAATGTTTTAATGTCCATGTATGTTTGTTTCAATACAATTTCATGACAAACTTAAAAAACATAGGAATATTTACAAATAAAAAGCCAAACGCTATTTTAAAAAAGTGCGTTTTAGGCAGAAATTTCGAACTGTAAGATCCTGCAACTTGCACTTCTAACTTCTACTGGTAAATTATTGCCCAAGGTAAGTCCTGTATACTTAAACCAGTGGTTCTCGGCCCTCTGCCCTGCATTCCTCCATCACCAACCAAGTAATAGGCAAACAATAAGTACTTTGGTATCATTAATAGTTATGTAAAAAATTAGCATTCCTACCATATTATTAAATGTATATACCATATTATTAAAATTAGAATTATTTCATAACTACTAACATAATATTAATTTTATTGACTGAATTTTAAAGAGGGAACATGATTCCATAAGTTCAATGATAACAACATGAAAAATGTACAATTAACTCTCAACTATAGAATGTCTGGTGCAAGGTTTGTCAGTTTACTGTTGAGGTCTCCTCCTTTAGTAATATTCACCAAACCACCTTTTTTACTGTAATGTCCTTGACTGCACTAAAGGCGCATTCTACAATTCTGTGTATGTCGCAGCAAACGGTAGGAACTGTTTCTGAAAGATGACAGCCAGTTTCTTGTACTTGAATGAAGTCCGAGCATCCATCATTATTGGCTCTCCTTTAATTTTTCATCGATTTTATTCATTCGTCATTTTTGAGTTGGGCGAGTTCATCCATAATGTTGGCGTCAAACTCCAATCCAATGTCACTTACACAGTCAATGAGGAATAACTGCGTTATCCATCCAGGCAGGTTCACTGACATTAGATCAGGGAAATGGTTTTCAAAGTCAACTAAAGTTTTTCGAGTCATTGTAAATCATCCTCTGTGGGGTTTTTTTGAGTTCATACTGGTTGTGTGTTGTAAACTGAAACAAAGCCTTTCGAGATATTTGTGCTTTCTACAGAGGTAATTTAGAGATAAAGGCACAGGTTTTTGTCCTACAGTACACCTATGACTTTTATTTTCTTTGTATGTCTCTATTGAAGGTATTCATTTTTTCTAAAAATATCCGCCAAATAAAAAATCAAAGTTTTTTATTGTTTACATTTCAAAAACTGAAAGACTTCTCAAATACCAACAATATCAATCACAGGGTCATAAAGTGCGATCAACTTTGAAAGGCTATTCTCTGCAGATAGCTTTTATACACGGTAACAGCCAGATATAGTCTGCTTCAAATTCTTGACAAAATACGTTGAAAAAAGACTTGAAATTTTTGGATGGAGTTGAGCACAATGGATTATTTTGATGTCGTTCTTTGAAGTTTGATGAAGTCCAGCACTGAAGTCATTGACGGTTAGAGTTTAACTCATTGAATGATCAACATAATGCGATTGTCTTCTTGCAAAAGTATGAAATACCATTTGGCACCATAATATATTAGCTGTTCCATCTGCTGGGGTAGAAATGATATTTGAAACTGATATTTTCTTCACAATTAGATAATCCTTAACTACCTTATAAATGTTTTGAGCTGTAGTAGTTTACATCGACATGTTCCAGAATAACATTTCTTCAGCAAATTTGTGATAAAATTAAGGGTAGGAAACCAATAGAGCATCGCTATGATGGAAATTTTTTTTTATTAGGTAAAGGGAAATCTTTGTAGTCCTAGGTATTTTCACCAACTTCGATTCAATGTCGCCAGACGCCTCGTCGACGCGGTGGCAAATTGTGTCATTGCTCAATGGCAGATTAGAAAGTTCTTGCTTATCTCGTTTCTTATCCTTTGTCTATATCAATATGGGATTGGGAAATCCTTGCCAAGGAGGTTCAATTCGTATCTCACCAATTTTTTGTTGGGATGATTCTCCCTTGGAAGTGCTTCTACTGAATTCTTCTTTTTCGACAAATTGCTCCGACGGCGTTGAAACAGTTAATTCCACGTTGTAAACATAATCTAGAGGATCTTTAAGTCTTTGTGGTCGCATCAAATCATTGCACAGGTTCTTATTGCAAAGTAACCAATGTGGTTTTCTTCCATGCCTGGCATTATTATTATTTCTATTTTTATTCACTGTTCATTCGATATTAATTTTGACTGCCGGTTAACTGGTAGATAGCAAGCCAAGTCACTTGGCTTTAGGTATCCAGTACTTTTCTTATATCTTTGGAGTTTCTAACATACAAGCTTCTTGTAAATGTTCTGTGCTGCAGTCTATTTCAATTTCATCCAGACAGTTCTTAAAGTTCTTTCTTATCGTACCCAGAGCACCAATGATTATTGGTACTATCTTGACTTCTCTTACATTCCAAAACGCTTGAAATCTTTCTTTAAGTCTTGGTGTACCTCAGTTTTTTCCTTTTCTTTTCTTTCAATCATGGTATCAAAGGGAGAGAAAATGTCAATCAGCAAACACGATCGATCCCTTTTGTTTTCAAAAACAATGTCTGGTCGGTTGTGCTCCAGTCAATGATCTGTCTGTATGGGAAAATTTCGCAGTAACCTTAAGTCTTCTGTTACAACCACAATTTCTACTTTACGGTTATACCAGCGGCCTGCATAGCCTAACCCTCGATTTTTAACATAATGTCTTGTCATGAATCCACCAGCCTTTGTATTGTATTTTCCCTAGCTGTTAACACTCATATACAATGTGTGCAATTATTTTATCCTCTTTTCAACACAGTCTACATTCTTTCGATACATTTTCTTTGTAAATGATGTTCTTTACAGAATTTGTTCCCACTACTTGTTCTTACGCTGTAAATATAGGTTTGTCTGTTTTTTCTTTAATCCTGCATCTTTTAAACAATTACAATTCCTATCCTTTCCATTAAATCTTTTGTAGCAGTAGCTGTTTGTCCATGCAGCGGTTAATCTATCCATCCATTCATATGATGCTCTCTATTCTGTCTTTCCCATACTTTGGGGTCTATGATTTCATTTGATGTCAATATTCCTTCCTTTTCAACCAATCTAATTTTTTCATCGTCATTGTTCATTTATTACCAACCAAGACTGTTCTCCTCACTTTTTACAGTCTGTTCAGCTCCAATCAAACCTCTCTCTTAGACCTAGCCTCATATCTCTTAACCTTCGTAGCTTTTGCCTCGACCCTTTGCTTCAATTCCTCTCTTACTACGTTACCACTTTTTTCTCTAACCCTGTACTTATTGCTGCGCCTTTCATTATTCTGTCTCCTCTCAAGTTTACAATTACTGCTCTCAATTCCTTGATCTCATTGTTAATAAATCTTTTCCACCAAGCGTCTTTCTTTGGTCTTTGCTGTCTTTCTTTTAAACCTATTTTATGGGCTTCTTATAATATCATTGCAATAATAAATCTGTTTATTTCGGTTATGGTGGACCTTTTTCATAATCATTTCCAGCTTTTTTATTTCATTTTCTATGTTCTTTTTATACATCGTTTTGAAAGTTACTTTTGGTTGTAGCTTATCTTATCCCTACAAAGGGTATAAACGGTAGTCAGCTGCTCTGTCTCTTCCTCACTCAAGATAACATCTTTCCTAAGGTCAAGTCTTCCAATACTATCATCATCTTCCCTGATAGCAAATCTTCCAATACTGTCAGTACCATTTCTGATCCTATCTTCTCTGTCATCAAGTACTTCTAATCGTATGTGTTGTTCACCTTCAAAAGGTGTCCTTTCTTCCTGGTCATTCATATCCACCGTTATGTCTATACCATCCCTTTCGATTTCCCTCCTAATTTCTTCAAGCCCTACATCCTTTAACCACTGATTATATTTAACTACAATTGTTCGTGCCCGGTCCATCAATCTCTGTTCGTTAATCCCAAACACCCCTTTGTCTCTCCATATTTCCATAATTCTTTTTCGATATGCTCCTCTGTTAGGTTCACTTTTGAATTTACAATCCATTTCCAAGCTGTTGATGGTTTCACTCCTTTTCTATCTAGCAGTTGCTAGATGACGAACAAGCCTGCGCTGCTCACTCACAGGACACCTGTGAAAGGGGAGACTTAATCAATATTGATTCCAGCACTATTCACGTTGTTTTATGATAAATTATCATGAGACATTTACGCTCAAAGTGAAAATGGTTTCATCTGGGTTTTCCTTTCCTCGGGTGTTTTATTTTAACATGACACCATCACAAGGGATTGCCAATCAATGCTTGAGAGCCCCTCTGCCCTTGAGATAGACTTGCTCCAACGGATACCAACCCGTATTTCAAAATCGCAGGGTAGGTTGACAGGTGATACATTTTGTCCAAGGGTGACCTGGGGGTATTTGTGGCAAAGGGTAATATCATTATCCCACGTCTAAACTCTACAACTGGATGCATTTTAACACCATACCGAATTATTATTATTATTATTATTATTATTATTCTGGAGTATTATCTGGTCCGAGGAAAAGGAACACGACGCAAGTTGGTTGGGTGATGTAAGGGAAAAGTTTGCAGACGTAGGGAAACAAGAGGACATTATGGTGTCTCTGCAAGATGTTAAGGCGGGGATAAGAAAGATGGCAAACTGGAAAGCCCCTGGACCTGACTGGGTCAGAGGTTACTGGTTCAAAAAGTTCCCCTCGCTACAGTTGCCTATTGCAACAGCTCTGCAGAAGTGTTTGACGTCAGGCGTGGTACCCGACTGGATGGTCAAGGGGAGGACAGTTTTAATCCAGAAAGATTCTGTAAAGGCGACAGCAGCTAGTAACTATAGACCGATAGCATGTCTACCATTGATGTGAAAGCTGCTCTCTGTAATCTTTGCTGAAAAGATCTACGGTCATCTTGTAAATAATAATCTTCTTCCTGAGGAACAGAAGGGATGCAGGAAGAAGTCACGTGGCACGAAAGATCAATTGATGATCGATAAGGCAATTTTGCACGAGGTCAGGGCTATGAAGAGAAACCTTAGCATGTGCTGGATTGATTACAAGAAGGCATATGATATGGTCCCTCACAGTTGGATTTTGGAGATGCTGGACATGGTTGGAGTTGCAGAGAATGTGCGGAGTTTGCTGAAAGGAAGTATGGCTGAATGGAAGACAGTACTGACGGCTAATAATGAGGTGCTTGGTGAAGTTAACATCAATCGGGGAATATTCCAAGGTGACTCCCTTTCCCCTTTGATCTTTGTTATTGCAATGATCCCGCTGAGTATTTTACTCAACAGAGAGAAGCTTGGATATTTCTTCGGTCACGGTAGGGTGTTGGTCAATCATTTATTGTTTATGGACGACTTGAAGCTATTTGGACGGAGTAAACGTGAGTTGGAGGCATTGGTCGAGGTGGTGAGGGTTTACTCTAGGGACATTGGGATGGAGTTTGGGTTAGATAAGTGTGCTGTTTTGGAAATTAAACGAGGTGAAAGGGCTGAATGTGAGGGAATCGAGCTACCGAGTGAGGAGTTGATGAAGGAGGTTGATGAAGATGGGTACAAGTACCTGGGAGTGCTAGAAGGGGCGAAAGTAATGCAGAAGAAGATGAAGGAGAAAATTGGGAATGAGTACCTACGACGTGTGAAATTGCTGGCAAAGTCGAGGTTGTATGCTGGGAACTTGGTTCGCGGCATCAATGCGTGGGCAGTTAGTGTTGTCCGATACAGCTCTGGAATACTGGATTGGTCTGATGCTGAGCTACGTAAACTTGATACCAAGACAAGGAAGATTTTAACGATGAATGGTGCTTTCCATAGGAATAGTAGTGTAGATCGTCTGTACATCGGAAGAAAGGATGGGGGTCGTGGCCTGATCAGCGTTGAAGATTGTGTGAGGCAGGAAGAGTTAGGGTTAGAAGAGTATGTACATGCTACTGAGGAGACGATTTTGGAACAGGTGGCTGGAATGATTATGCATGGAAGGGAGACAAAGAAGCATTACAAGACGAGAGTGGTTGAGGAGAGAAAGGAGAGATTGATGGAGAAGGCTATGCATGGTAGGTTCTTTCGGGAGATGGATGAAAATGCAACAGAGAGATCAGTACAGTGGGTTAAAGGTGGTTTCCTTGCAAAAAGCACAGAGGCATTTGTGTTTGCTGCTCAAGAGCAAGCATTGAGGACAAGGTTGGCGCAGTCGAAGTGGGATGGTGGTGTTAGTCCTATGTGTCGCATCTGCGGAATTGAATCTGAGTCAGTTTGGCATGTTGCGTGTGGGTGTAAGGTACTGGCTCAGAAGGAGTACAAGAGGCGACATGATAGGATGGGATTGAGAATATATTGGGAGCTGTGCAAGAAGTATGGGTTGAAATGTGCGGGGAAATGGTTTGAAGAGGTGCCTGACAAAGTTAGAACGAGTGAAGATGGTAGGTTTGAAGTTTGGTGGGATAGATCAGTGGAGACAATGCAACAGGTGGAATGTAATCGTCCGGATGTTGTTGTTGTTGACCGCACTAAGAAGAGATGGCTGGTTGTAGATTTTGCTGTGCCTTCCGATCGAAATGTGACAGCTAAGGAAGAAGAAAAGGTCACTAAGTATTGTTCCTTGGCCCAACAAATCCGAAAGTTACATAGCGTATGTACCAGCGTTGTCCCAATCGTCGTGGGAAGCTTAGGAGTGGTGACGAAGCGCTTGGAGCGCAGTTTGAAAGAGTTGGGCATCTCTGATGTCTTGAGTGGACTTCAAACATCTACCATCATTGGAACCACCAACATATTGAGGAAGGTGCTTAACCTCTAAAGCTACTGGTCGGTAGCCGGGGTTAAGTTTTCTCGTCTGGTAGGTGAATACCATCCCCTGTGCGGGCTGTCATGCTGGACATGAACTTTGTTATTATTATTATCAATATTACTCACACCTGTAAAAAATTTTTAATTTCTTGAAAGAATAAGAAAAGGTATGCTTTATTATTATTGGCGAATATTTATGTGATATTTCCTCAGTCGTAAATATTTACATAAATACACTGTTGTTATGGAAGTCCTGTCGGGAATAAATAAGAATTTTAAATAATCAACTGAATAAAGACGAACTGACTTTATGCTACTTGAATTCAATGACTCCTTACTTGGTCCCTTCAACGTTATCAATTGGTAGAAAAACACACAAATAAATAGGTATTCACAAAACAGTAAAAAAGAGCAGGGGAATCAAGACCAAGTACTAAAACATTGAAACTTCTACCGCGCTTTATATTTACATGATGAGTCCAGTTGTTGAAATGAGAGAGTTACATTCAATTAGTCTTTAGTCTGTCTAATCATCTGTTTGACACTTGGACTTGTTTTAATAACAAACTCATCCGACCACCTTTTGATAACATATTATACAGTGAGATAAGTGTAAATAACATACTAGTTACTGCCAGCAAGCGATAAAATTTTTAAAGTACCAGGCAAATAATAATGAAATTCCATAAATAAATATAACTTACTTCCTTTCTTCCCTCTTTCCTTCCTCTTTCCTCCGAAGAACCCAATTCTTTTTCTGGCCTTCTAAATTCCTCCCGGTGGAGCCAAGCAACTCTAGTTGAATAACACAGCCTAAAAGACCATGGTTACCCAGAGGCCTTGCATTTCTAACGACGAATATTTAGCATCAATGCACCATTAGACCGCATTTTCCTACTCGATCTGTGTCTTCATGAATTAAAATAAAAAATTTAATGAGCATGAAATTTTTTTTACTGTTGCTTATTACTTTATGGTTATGGTTTTAGTTGGTTCATTAAACTATTAATACAGGTACTGTATGCTTTATCCCACTTAGATATCCCTTTTTACGATGTTTATATTTCCTTTCAGGCTACTTTTAGATTTTATCGCAGCTGTATTAAAAACCTTCGTCATTTATTTTGTGTTTAGTTGATGAAGACATCAAAGATCAAGATATATGTTTTTTCCAGGTGACATTCTTATCAACGTTTACTTTTCATTTCTTTGCCATTTTTTCATGGACATCTAGATCTTGTCCATTATTTTTTACTTGCTGAGCCTTTCCTTTTATTGCGATCCTATAGCTTCTGTCTATCTCATTCTATTGAAAGTACTATTGAAGGATACTATTGGAATTAAAAAGCAATGTATGAAAACTATAAATTTCACCGATCTTGATTCTAACGCCTGGCTTCATAACAACTTTCTCTCTCTCCTTCTCTGTCTCTCTCTCTGTTTGTCTACCTCTGTCTGTCTCTCTGTGTCTCTCTCTGGTTCTCTCTTTCTGTGTCTCTGTCTGTTTCTGTCTCTCTCTGTCTCTGTCTCTGTCTGTCTCTGTCTGTCTCTGTCTCTCTGTCTCTCTCTGTGTCTGTCTGTCTGCCTGTCTCTCTCTCTCTCTCTCTCTCTCTCTCTCTCTCTCTCTCTCTCTCTGAGAGAACTGAGAGACAAAAGGCTCNTTAAAATCCAGATGATCTTTTCCCCTCATATTTATTCACCTCTCGTTGATTCATGATGTTTCGCCAGAAGCATATTTCTGCCAAAGTGGAAGCACTACATTGGCTTTATTAGTAAATCTCTGGTATTTACACTGGTATTTACAGCAATATGATTTCGTCATAGTTGGTAAAATAAATTAGCGTTTTTATGGTTTCAAAACAAAACAGAAAACAACTAGGTCTCTTCTCTGTATTGTATACTTTGCAGTTAAAGCCATGAATTAATCCAGAAGAATGAGCAATCAGGACTGGGAAAACTGAGAGACAAAAGGCTCCGTTACCTATCATCTCTTATCTACATTTTTGCACCATTGATATATTACGTTTAGTTAAGTTACAACAATATAATTTTTCACAAAATAGTTTATACATTCTTAAAAAATAATGAAACAAACATCTTTATTTTGCACAATAGCTTTATTAGTAAGAACCAGGTGACTTTTTTTAAATATCGTTTTTAACTTTTTATTATTTATCTTGAGGCTGAGATTTTTTCTTCTTATTATTGTTTTTCACTGCCACGACGGCCCAGTTACCAGAAGGTATGACGTTTCATAACTAACAACACATTTTTTCCCTCACTTATCGTCGAATATTGAAACTTAATATACAAAATAGCTATTTCTATCTTCCAGAATTGTAGTTTACTACTGTTGCAGGAGAGATATAACGAAATTATAGATCATAAAGCAGAAAAATGGTTTTAATTGACAATGCAAAGAGAGGGATAGGCATAGAAAAGTGGTTTTATGAACACTACCTAGGGGCTACACCCCTGCAACCCTTGTAAAGGTATGGGTATTTGATGTTGATGATAGCAAATTCAATCGATTTTCTTAGAGATCGATTATAGAGAGAATATAGACAGATTTTGTTCTGTGTTTATCTTCCTATCCTTTTTGTGAAACATAACTACTAATTCCTTTAAAATGTTCATAATGCACTAATTATGAAAATTAGTGTCAGTAATTTTAATAGGATATCGATTTAAGGAAAAAGATCTGTTTAATTTTACACGTATTTTGTTATCACGTGTTACTGGCAAATCAATGACCTTAAAAAAGTTAAATATATCAAAGTAAAGCTGGGGGAAAACCTATTAATTAACTGTGCAATATTACTGACTAATTGGAGGAACTAATTAATATTGGTTTGAAAAGTGAAAATGCTCACTCACCAAAAACATTGACAATTGCCATTTTCTAATGAAGGTAACGGAAACAAAAAGACACTTCAGTTTACATATCGTAGGCCTGTATTAGTAATCAATCTCACTCTAAATCTCCTGTGATATGAAATATATGATATGACACAAAATTAATCAGTCTTTAAACCCTTTTCCTCATTGGCATTTGGAAGAAAGATGACTTGCAGTATCTCTGTTGAGCTACCGAAAGTGATCCATGGATTAGCTCATTCAGACCAAAGCACAATTTATGAGGACGTTATTTATCAAAGCGACTTAAGTCAATATTTGAATTAGATATAATGGCAGTCTGTGCCTCAGATTTCACTTAATTTTTAATTGCTATCTTGTAGACTAATAGCTTAGCAAAAATCCAAATATTTTTGTGTAATTTGCATGTTGGCTAACCGATTAGATCACATCAATTCTTTTTCATATAGTAGTTTTGTTAAAGATTCCAATTGGTTAACTGAACATTTTGTCTTTATTTTATTGATATTTAGAATCAAGAGAACGTAATCTAATTGGCTTTCTCAACAGGAGAGCTGATTCTGATTGGTTTTAAAACAATGGTATCGATTTGGTTGGTTTACTCAACAATTCAATCTTGCTGTCCACATGGTTTTGTTAATGACTGAACATAAAATTAGGCGAAGAATGAACAGTTTAATTCCATCTTCAACATCAAATATCGAGATAAAGAAAAAGAGAACAGAATCCTTTAGAGAACATATTCATCATGGTTTTTAATCATGATTCATTTCTGGTGAAAGCGCCGTCACGTTGTAAAACAAGGTATTTTTTACCAATTTTTTCTGTTTCTGAGTGTTTTGTTTTGAACCTATTTGGTCGATACCTGTTCTGTTCTAGCTGAGTTTCTCACTGATTCAAAATCAGACTAAAGTTGATATTTTCGATTACCTCGAACCGATGTATCTAAAAAGTTATCCTTTACAACCTCTGACATTGGGATCATGTGGGCTTCACTGCTACGTCCAAGTCACTTTTCAGCGGTTTCTTATTCCAGCTAAACTTGCAAGGAAATCAATCAATCAGCGGTTGTAAATATGAAGAGAGAACTACCCAAGACAAAAAGATAGCAGTTGAAATACAACACGATCAACTCACTTAACATTCACAATCAGGTTTTATGCACATCGTGAATTGCAATTTCTGGGATCAGTAAAGACTGTGTTACCCTACAGGGAAATCTACTTTTTCTAAAAGGCAAACCAGTAAAAATTCAAACTCAAAGATTTTTTTACTTGTCGACATAGTCTATCTAGAACTACCTTGCTACATCCACGTACAATTGTAATATTTGCACCTTCATATAACAAATGGAAGAAGTCAACTTTCATAAATGACTCCAGAAACTATTGATTAGCTTAATTATTGTTTTATCAATGACCTAGTTTAATAGCAGCGATTACTGTTTGGGTTCTGTATAACACTATAACAAACCCCTCATATACTGATATCAATTGGATAGATAATCCTGCATTGATTTGTGTAAACTTTTAGTCTGATTTTGCCTCATGATCGGTATTTAAATTACTATGCCTGTTAGTTATGCCCTGAAAGAGTTAACCATAGGATGTTTTTTCTGTAATACATATATACCGCTACATGAACAGGCATTTATATTGGAAGATAGCTAATTAATTGCAGATTCTTTATGGGTTTTGGTAGTCGGTATACCAGAAACTTTGAGCAGTTTCAGACAATACACCTAAAAAGTTCCGAAACCTTCAGTCAATACCGTCTTCTAAAAAAATGTACACAACCTGTAAATGACGGTGTGAATTAGATTTTTTCCCCATTGCCCATTGATTCCCTAGTGTAATGTTTTTTCTTGTAATCTCTTTAGACTTTCCCCCCAATTTATTTCGTAACTAAGGTACTCTGCGCCTTAAAGAATATCCATGTTGAGATACGATTGTTTGTTTTCCTTTGACATAGAAACATAATCAATGAACTTATTCTCCTTAAATATTCAAATATTAACTGCATCAGTGGAGGACTTTCTTCTTATATTTCGTGTGTTTGCTGCCAGTTATTCAGCAATGATTCCGCTCGTTGCTATGAAACCTACCATTACCTTCGGGAAGTAAAACCACGCTTTCCGTCCAACTTTACACACACATATGCTATATCATTCAAGAGATATTAGTGAAAGGAAAGAATTAATGACCCCTAGTATCGGATAGCCCCGTTCATACATCATTTATTTCTGAAACTGTGAATGACAATATCTTGCTTAACTCTTTCAAGATTTCTATCGTATTTATTTTAACAGGTCAAAAAAGCGCAATACAAAAAAGCCCACCAAGGTATATCGAAATATATTTGCCCCTTTATCTAATTTGTAAATATATATATACATATATATAAATATATATATATATGTATATATGAATATGTATATATATGTGTGTATATATTAGTTTCTGTCTTTATTTATGCCAATAATATTATTTAGTATAGTTTACCTGTTTTGAAAAAGCATTTTGTCTTTTCACACCTGAGTTGTTGTTTAGCCAATTGTTGGAAGTACAATTAGAACGTAGACCCAGTTAATTGGTATCAATTGATGTAATTATAGTCAAGTTGGCTGCACAGTCAGTTGGTATTTGGGAAGTAGATGGTTAACTATGTTAAACCGAGTGAAGGTGTAGAATTGAAAAAAACAAGAATTGGATTTCATATCCACGACTTTTGGGCTTTTAAAAAATATGTTCATTCACTTATTTACTTTATTTCTCATGGTCCACAAGGGGTTTGTTTACAATGGGTAGTACAACAATGAATTGTTTTCATGTACTAATCAATAAATTACGGTAAGAAAATCTAACTAAATTACAAAAATAAAAGGTTGTCACATGCAATTTCGCCCAACGTTATTACCTGATTTGTATATGAAAAACGAACTTAAAGTAATAAATCGAAATGATCAATTTTTTAAAATGTGGTAATAAAAAGGTCGATCTCAATTGCTTCAATTTCTGATTATTACTCTTTTAAGTGCTTAAAAAAATATTTGACAGTGACTTTCTTTATTCCACCGTTTGTTACATAAGATATTTAGTTTTGGTTGTCTTTCTCATGAAGGATCGTCAAATCTGTTTTGACATCATATGCGATTCTGACTTATATGCGTCAAAGCAAATGACAAATTTTTTATCGATTTTTTTACTTTTTAAAAACTGGTAAGCTAGAGATTATCCCTGACAAAGAGCTATTCTCCGCTGACACGAAAGGTATCTGATAAAGGAATTTCTTGATATTGAAATAAAACATCAAGCCCTGTGTTTCCTTAAGAGGGAACGAGGAAATTTGAAATTCGAAAACTAATTTCTTTTATCTCTCACTTTTGCGACTACCAGTCAACAAATGTTTAAAACTTTCATGACACCGAAGCATCAGGGAGTCTCTTCAGAATTTCTGTCACTGTTCTAAAACGCCACAGTGTCTAGACGTCCAGAATGCATCCAATGCAAGATTTTAGTAGCTAGAATCTCTATTTTTATTGAAGAGTTATGACCCCCTCCCTGATTGTCTCAAAGGACTAAATATTTAAATCCTTAGTGATGTTGTTTGAAAAACTCCTAACACAATGAAATTTGGTGACATTTGATATGACCTATAGATTAAAAACTATACTTCATAGTTAGATTTACACAATAACTTTGGTTGCTTCTCAAGAAAAAATAATCACAAAAATGATGCGACTTCCAGAGTCACAGAAATTTCCGTACAATAATACTATTTAGTCCAAGACCAACCTCAAAATATATCAAAGTAAAAAAATTTATATAATAATTAAAAGAGTATATTGGAGGTTATCAATTCGTTCGTTCTACTAAGCTTTTTATTTTTCTTGATTTTCAA
Organism: Morbakka virulenta; assembly: GCA_003991215.1. Taxonomy (NCBI): domain Eukaryota; kingdom Metazoa; phylum Cnidaria; class Cubozoa; order Carybdeida; family Carukiidae; genus Morbakka; species Morbakka virulenta. Next base: position 485,100 of record RDPX01000097.1, on the reverse strand, counting down.
CAAATTACTTTAATTCTTCCAAAGAAAGTAAATGTGGTGTGTCTCCATGGATTTTTCCCGACTGTCTACTACAGCTAGTAACTAAGATCCCCAATTAATATTAGTATTTTAAGACCTTTTTGTGTGTATCTCTTGTTTGTGGGACTATACTATTTTTTACTCCTCCTGTTTACGGATTCTAGCTTTAATATTAGATATACAACGGTACCTTTATATTCAAAGTTAGTGACTGTTTAAAAATATTATTTGTCCCCAAACTGATCACCTCCAAACGAAACTAGTTCCCTAAATAGCACTGCAGAAGTATTGTTGTTGTGTGAAGTGGGTTTTTAGCTATAATAAAGGAAGTTTTTTTATTTGATATATCTTATGAAGTTTTGTCTCAGGTTTCCGTAATTTTATTATTTATTTTTCTTTAACCTAATAACTTTCACAAAGAAGCAGTTTTCAACACCACCATCACCCCCGCTGTCACCGTCTCTTATTTAAACATTTATGGTGATCAATATTCTGGTTTATGTATTGTGAGAGAAATTGTTGAAACGTTTTCAGGCGCAAGTTTAAAAGGAAATTTGAAAAAAGGAGAGAATTTGGGTTAAGAACTTTTGGATAAATTTGGTAATTATATCTTAGCTGCCTCAGCGACCCTACCTCCAATGAATATTTTTCTCACCAAGAGATTTTTGGTCCACTCACAGAATTGAGACATTAAGTGTTATTTCTTATGTCTTCTGAAAAAAATCTCTCTTAACTGCTTTAATAAATTAAAGGAAACACTCTTCTGATGATGATGTAAATCATTAAATGTCAAGGTTTTAAATTTTGTATTTTATTTACGGTCTTGACCCAACAACGGACGCAAATTACGAACTCAAAAATACGGCAAGGAGGGATCGGAAAATATGACAAAACAAACGTGTCAGACCAAAACAATAATAAGCTGACTTCCTTAATACAACCGTCATTTCAATGGTATAATGACGGGATCGAAATATATGAAATGCTATCTTGTACTTGTAGAAATTAGCCATGTCGATCTCTTGATTCCCAAATTAGTCAAAGAACGCTCTCTGAGGGGTACGAACTCGGTATGCTTATTTCTTTTGGTAGCATTTTCAAGATTTTACAATAGTGTTCTGATTTTTGCTGAATATTTAATGACCTTCACACTTGCTTAAGCGTTAACCTTAAAGACCATTCCTTTTGTGAAACGGTTGAAAGGTCGTAGACAAACATAGAATTCTTGGCTGTTAACCTATAAGCTAGCAGAAAAAAGCAGCCCTCTGGATAAGCTTAAACATAGATACGACTTTTTGTTGTCCACACAGTAGTGGTTCCACAACTGTACACGAAGCTGGTCACATTTCTAAATTAAATTTCCCTCATTTGGTATTGGAAATTAATGTCGACCAGCTGCATGGATTTTTCAAATCAAACTTGAATTTAAACGCATCGATTCGCATACTAAGAACATGTGATCACGTGTCTTCTTCTTATACAAATAAGTACAGTACTAGGTAACCGTTTGGAATTTCCGTTAATAATTTATCAAACCAACGCTAGTATGGAAAGCTAATGTTTGTATCAGTTTTCACCAGCTTCAAAGTTTTTTTAAATTCTGTCATTCTTTATCATGCATACAGAATATGACCTGACCCAGGGCTTGTTGTTCGTCATAATCGTGCAGACCGAGTTGTTCCATGTGACATATTTGATAATAATGCTGATGATTATGATGATTATTATTACTATTATGAATGCTCTTGAAAGTAATGGTTTTAGTGAAACGTCAATTATTTTTCCACTTTTGCAATCCATCCTTCAGCTACAAACTACTAAGCCACTAATGCAGAAGAAAAAAAATAAGCATTTCGGATTTTACAATTGCAGCACTGTAAAAACTGCACTGTATAAAGAATACCTGCTTGTAACTACACTGGATTCATATTTCCGTCATCAGTGACAGACTACTGATTTTGAACATGTTTTCAAAGAGAGAATTGGGTAAGAACCAATAGATAAAATACTGGCATGTCCGAGTCAAAGCACAACAGAAAAAGAAGAACATAAAGTAATAATAGAGTAATTACAATATTAAAAATAGCATTCAGTAAGCAATACTACTACTACTAATGATAAGATATTATAAAGTCTGTCAGAATTTANGTAAAAACTGCACTGTATAAAGAATACCTGCTTGTAACTACACTGGATTCATATTTCCGTCATCAGTGACAGACTACTGATTTTGAACATGTTTTCAAAGAGAGAATTGGGTAAGAACCAATAGATAAAATACTGGCATGTCCGAGTCAAAGCACAACAGAAAAAGAAGAACATAAAGTAATAATAGAGTAATTACAATATTAAAAATAGCATTCAGTAAGCAATACTACTACTACTAATGATAAGATATTATAAAGTCTGTCAGAATTTACACTGGTCAGTTTTTAAGAAATATGGATATGAACATCCAGCAAGGGGTTGGCGCCAAGAACAGAATGCAGAGAAACTAGCAAAAGGTTGTCTTACCTCGGAGAGCAGAAGGATAGGAAATATGTTTCTGTTTCACTCCTGTATCCTTTATTATCTGCTAATTTCATGATCAGCTATCATCAAATGTTTTTTGTTAATGTTTCTAAATACTGGTTATTGTATTTCAATTTGATTGTAATACATTTATAATTAAATTAGAACTTTGAAATGCAAAAGGAAAATGTAACGAAAGATAATACAAATTTCACTTGTTTTCTCAAAATATCTCATTAATCAAATATTCGTATTTAAGATTTTTCTTTGTTTATTTATTAGCTGAAACGTGAAAGATGTTCTCAATCCGCAGAAAAAAGAATAAAAGAATCGATGAATGAACTAAAGGCTTTGCTTCCCAATTTTGGAGTCGAGGTAAAAATTTAAGTTCTTGTAGTCAGACAAATATAATTAAATTTGAGCACTGTTATAACAGTAAGCAAGTGATTCAAAGTATATTTATAGTTAGTGATTACATCTATAATGATCAGTTAATAAATTACCCATTTTTATGTGAAGCATTTTATTTGCATAATAAACTACTATATAACAACGTCGGCTCTTAGTAAGGTCTTAATTGAACCCTCTAATGACTTCTCATCAATCTTCAGCCCTTGCTACCTGTTCTAGTGCATAGCTCTGTAATTGAGAAACGTCTCTGTTATGGAATATTGTTGATCCCGTTATTTTTGTCATTCTCTGTGTCAATTTCTTTCGAAGTACTATTCAAGATGGTGTTTCAATGAATGATGACTGTTTGGTTTCGTGGTTAAACCAATATTAAGTAAGATTGACGAAACTAAAATATATTTTACAGTGTATAGTTGTTTCATAGCATTCAGCCTGGCAAGTAAAAATATTATTTCAGCTTTGTTTAGATTTTTTAATGTAAATTAGAGCTTTACTTCCAAGCCTAGGTCTATTCTATCGAATTTTACACCTTTCCGGTCTTAAATAAGATCAAACTTTAACTCTACAACTCTAATTCCAAACATTAATCCAGCTTTAGTTTTCTATTCATTGCGTGTCTATATTTTGAAATTATTGTGCTGCAATTTTTATTGTTACATTGCAGTAGGCTACTATCCTGTAGTTTCTGAATACACACCAAGTAAAGTAAAATGTTTTGAAACTGATCAAAGGTCATGCAGTTGACTTCTGTGGAACATTTGGAATAGCGTGCATGTTGTTGAACTCCAAATACCTTCTGTTTCAGCCATGGATTACTGTTTGCATATTGATTAGATGTTAAAGCTCTTTTGCGTAGTTGAGAAATATGACGATGCAGGTTTTAATTAAGAGCAGTATCATGTTGATAAGGAAAGACTTTAATGCCTCTTGGTAGCAAACTAGTTTCAAGAGTATTTAAAAGCAAGTGGCCTATTACTGACTCACAGAGAACAGTTGCATCAGTGGCATGTGAAATTGTGCTGCATTTAGATGGCATATAAGTAATTAACAAAAAATCCCATTCACATTGCATGCCTTTACTCTGAGCAATGACAAATAATCCTGTAGAATGTAACTGACAGGAAGGAAATGAAAAATAATCTAGCTAACCAAGCTGTATCATTTGCATATATTACTGACGCCAGTTCTCTTTTCATACAATAATGGATGTCTGTATATCTTTCCATTTCGAATGCAAAATTCTTGAGTTGACTATTATTTTGCCTGGCGGATTCACTCTGTTATGAATAGTGGTACTCATCCTAATTCAGAGTATTTGATAAAGGTACCCTTTCACTGACATTGTGCTTTCTTTACCTTTTAATGATAATCCTTTTCATACTCGTGTCTTCTAGAAGTTAAATGTTGTTAGCTAGATAGGTTTCTTCAGATAGGTTTGCCAAAACGGTCCCTTGTTTTCTAAAATCGCTGACTATGGGCAAAAATAAACCTCTTTTTGAAAATTCTCGGTCCTATAATTGACATAAATAACACCTCTTTCTCAGTGAATTTGGGAACAAGGACGAGTACCATAATTTATATGAGTGTATCCTGTGGGCTTTCATGTCAGTTTACTGGTCAGTTACTGCTATAAGTTGCTGTTTGAAGCCAAGCCCTTTTAACAATGAAACCATAGAAAAGACAAATACAAATAGGGTAGAAAAACTAGGAATATCCTTTGAACACTATTAGTAGTCACTTCTCCCTCATGGGATTAAAGCAATCACGGAGAAAAAAACTCTGTTTACTCTTAATGTATTGATCATCCAACAAAACCGTCTACTGCTGCACCTCCCATTTGTAGTACATCACTAGTATGCTTTTGAGGACTAAAGTTAATTTGGAAATCGGAATTTATACTACTCTGTACTCATTTTCTGCTTTAAGCGAAAAGGTAATTTCCTGTCACAACTAAAAAATGTTATTATTTCTTCAGTCTGCGCATAAAATATACACGCGCAGTAATAGAGCACCGTTTTATCAGTTTAAATAAATTTCACTCCACCCCCTCAAAACTATTACTACTCTTTCTTTGTATAAAATGCTGCATATACTACATGTTTCGCTCTGTCAGTTTGAAAGACATTCCACATTCCAATGTCCTGGCCATAAATATCTTTCCTTCTCTATTCCCCACAGTATACATTGCTTCTCAGGTCAATAAAATATCGCACAATATATAGCCTACCTTTCCTCTTGACTTATTAAAAACTTCATGCACACTTAATTTAAGCCTTAGTCCTCCATCACTAACCAGATACAGTAAGAGGCAATTTCTGAGTACTTGACATGAAACTGGGAAACAATTTATTGATCCATTTTACACAAGTCTGAGACTTCTAGTTTCTTTAATGAACTGAATATTTTGTGGGTACTGATAAACCAAGTGGTTTTCACAACGGTATGATTTAGAGCATAAAATTGTTTATTAACTCATAACTACCTCGGATCTTTTTAAATGAATGGTATCAGTTATGGGAAAGAAATGATCTCGGCTAATTACATAGAGCTATCACAAGTAGTATTCTACTATTTGAACACCTTACTACGGCTGAGTGAATCACCTATTATTTATGTAAATCTTTGACAAAGCAGTTCTGTTTTCCAGCTCAAAATATATACAGAACTGTTGTCATTAAAATTCACGCAGAGTTTGGTGCTGGTCAGCAATACGAAAAGAAAAATTAGAAAATAATTTTCAATTCAGTCAAAGCAAACATTAACTGATATTTGAACAACACATCATGGACCAAAAGAACGAGAAATATACATAGATAGTTTGATTAATGATAACTGAAAACCAGATGGATGGGTTGATAGGCAAAAAGATCGACTGGCATTTAGATATCCAAATATGTAGTAGCTAGGTTGATCGATCGACAGATAGATGGATAGATAGATAGATAGATAGATAGTTATATAGATAGATGGATTGATAGATATGTAGGTATGTAGATAGCTAACAAATGAATTAACAGGCGAAGTGTTGGAACTAGGATTTATTTGTAAGTACAGTAAATGGCTTGTTTCTGGCAAAGTATTGGATAATGTCCCTTTCTATTCTTACCCTCACCTTGTGAAAGAAATACCTGAGACAATTCCATGTTGATTATATCTCAGCCAAAGATACTGGTTGTATACTAATTTAAAGATATGTGCAAAATTTACTGAAAATTCTCAAAATAAGCATTTGTGTCATATTTTCGGTACTATTTTGTGGAAATCTGCTGTAATCACAGCCCATGAAATAAAATCATTGCTGCCTGTGGCAAAGATATTTACAGTTACCCATATACTCTCATACTGATCTGCTCTGCTGCTCTTCAGACTCATAACAAAGTAAAACTTGCCTGCTGAAATTCCTGCCCAATTGAGAAAATAATACGAGAAAAGTCATTCGATACTCAATTCACATTTCCTCACATGGGCCAATGCGCATTTTGCCTTAAAGACAACAATGAAGTGTAATATAATTTTCTTTCTCGAATTAAATGAGTTAATCTTAAATAGTCGTATAGTTCTTTAAGCTCATAGAGGTAATTTGTATCTGTCTCATTAGATTGCTGACAAATTGGAGATTTATACGACACCCACTTAATAGAAGTGATTTACATCAGTGGTGTGAAATTCGTTTTCAAGTCTGCTACAGAGTGAATTTTTTACCATGCAAAATATAATGGTTACATAGCATGGTTTTAATCATTCACATTAACAATTGGTCTATTTTATACATAATACTGTTTCTGGTTCAAAGTTTTACTGTGATTTTTTCATCCCTCATATCAAGAATCGACCTGGTAAAAATCAATGAACTGAGTAGTTCTCTGTCTGCAATTTGGCAATTGTTTTGATCATTGATGTCACTAATTTTACGTCTTGTAACAAAAAATAACTAACTACCTGCATCGTTGTAAAAAGTGCTTATGGATTTGAAATAATTCTCGCGTGTGTTGATCTAGTAAAAATATAGTTCAAACGAGTTTCAAAAATGATTTTGTCAATGAAAAGTAAGTTCAAATTTTGTAGATTACAAAACTTTGAAATACTTCTGGACAATATTTCCCACGCTAGACATGTCTGCTTACCCAGACGTCTGCTTTTTTAACTGAGTAAAACAAAGTAGTCCTTTCGTTCTACTGTTGAAAAATCAATCATAAATTCTGTTAAAAATAACAAAGGAAGGATAAAACACAATCTACCACCCTCTGTGATTGGTTGTCTAAAACAAATGAAGACAGCATAAGAATTCATTTTGTCAACAAGTCAGTAACTTCATAAGCAACAATAAGAACCTTCTCATCAGCAATGAATCAAAAGCACTGCAGGTACCGAGACTTAAAAACCAGGCATCCACAAAAAGGAGAGAATGTCCATAAAAACTACAAAATCCTCTCTTATTCTTCACTGTTATGAACTTTTAATTTTTTTTGACTTTTGAATGTAAGGTCTACAACACAAGAACCTATAGAGCATCTCTGATTAGAGTATTTTTCCTTGCATTTTTTTTCTCTTATTGTGGTCTATCCAACAGTCCTTCCTGTTGAAGCGTAGGTAATGTATTAGTAGATGCAAGTGTGACAACCACAACTTATATTACGTTCACAAAAAGGAAATAAAAGTACAAAAGAGCAGTAGTAATATTTTCTTGATAGAAACAGTATTTGGTATTGTAATTATTGCTATTGCTGTCGTAATAATAGTAGTAGTAATTATAGAAATGGTAGTTTTAACTCAAGTAGCAGTAGTAACATTCATAGCAAGAGTAATAAGAAAAGCAGTAGCATTTAAAGTTGTAGCAGCAGCAGGAGGACGAGGAGGCTGAATTCCAGTATTAGCCACAGATTTTTCGTTTTGATGATAATAGTAGCAGTGGCAACATTAGTTGTTAAAGCAGTAGCAACGATGAAACTAAATAGTTACTAAGAGCAGTTGCTGAAAAAAAAAAGATAAGAACAAATAAGATATTGTGGAAAGTACGTTAGAAATCTATACTAATCCAAAACAAGCAATTGCCGCATAAAAAGGGGGCTTTTAATTGCAAAAGAAGATATTGATATCAATTTAGTATTTAATTTCACTTGTTATTGTTAAGTTTCAGTGGTGCACCTTAGTTTGAAATCACAAAAAATTGGATCAATTATAGCATTATAATTCATTATAAAAAGGGGGTTATTATTATTATTGTTATTTACGAAATTTATACAGGATAACCAATTCAAAAATTTTAGAAATACATACATCTTTACAAAAACTTCTGTTGTCAAATGGGTCCTGTTTTAAGCTTAAAAGAAAAATAACAAAAGTATTTTTGAAATCTGATTTACTCACAGATTCGAAATCTGAAAAAATTTAAAACCTCGATCGATCCACTGAAGTTTAACTTGGAATATTGTATGTGATATGCTGAACCCGTCTGAGAGTTTGGAAAGTTGTCAGTTTAATTTGTATCTAGAAGCTAAAATTAGATATATACAATAATATAAAATCATTCTTTACTTAGATAGAAGCTTTAAAAACTTTGTCCAATAAAACTATAAATTCTTTTGTCGAGGTCTCACTTCGAACTTCAATTGGCAGTTCATTATATAATTTTGCCCCAAGAAATCTAAAACTTTTCTTCGTAGACTCCAGTTCCAGTTTCGGTAGTCTTAACATTTTCCCTTTATTTCTTGTCCTGTTTTTTATAACTTCGAAATACCCTTTGTAATTTTCGCACACATTATGATTGATACAGTTGAAAACTTGAATACACGTACGACATTTTTGTAAAGTTCTTATTGATATAGCATCTATTTCTTCGTAAGAGCGCTTTTTGAAGATTACATGAAAAGCTCTCCTCTCAAAACTGGAAATTCTCTTCTTGACAGTATCAGTAAAAGAACTAGTGATTATCGAGCAGCAGGTGAAAATCGGTATCAACATGGTCTTTTAGCGATGTCATCCGCAACTACCTCACGAACTATTCTAATCTCTGAAAAGTAATAAATCAATACAGTATTAAAGTCGTATACAGTTTCAAGGAACACATGATCTGCTTAAAATGCGCAACACAGAGGTGGGAAAAAACACAGGAAAACTAGTGTTACTCTTTTCTAACCCATTAACAAACGAGGAGCACTCTCTACATCTTCATATTCCATTGACTACAATGTGTCATGTTTCCTTTATAGATAAAGTAGTGACATTCAGTTGTAGAATATTAAACCTTACTTTAACAACATATTGTTCAAACTGTTATTTACTTTTCCTTTGAAAAACACAGTTATTTCTACCAGGATGCCTGGAGTTTATTAAAAATGCACTGGAAGAATGTTCTGTAGGGTAACACAAAAGTTGAAGCTTAAAACCAGGACAGTAGATGAGGATTTTAAATTGGCAGAACAAGGACCACGCTAATTTACTTTTAATTTTAGCAAGTCAGCCATTTTCGACTTAAGGTTAAGAAATTTTAGAGGCACATGAAGAAGATTGAATAGACACTGCTTAAGCATTAGATTTTCTGTCTTTTTGGTTTTACAGTTAGTAATCAGCTATATTTCTCTAACCAACAAACTAATAACATTAAATATATCTGCTAATAAATACTTCTAAAGGGCTTCACTAAATTTGTCTGCACTTGACGTTAACGTCATCACATTTGAATAACAGTTACGAAAACAGTATTGCAATATTAACGGATTCATCTTAAGCATTAGAAACGCTTTTGTTAGGCTGGTTGAAGTGTTTTTGGAGATTTCTTTGTGGAAATTCTTCATGTTAGGCTAATAATCTGTGGTTTATAAGTATAGCTTCATGTCAGTGCACCTGCTATGAATAAAAGGTGAGCAACGGAAGTTTAACTGTTTTGCATAAAGCTCTTCATTCAAATATCTAGACCGTAAGGAATGAGTAAGGAATAAGTAATTTGATGCGTATTCAAATTACTCCAGTCAGACGTTAAAGATCAGAATGAAATCCTAGGTACTTTTGTGCAAGTCAGAATGAATTCTTCAAACTTAAAAATTTACCAATGGAATAAAGTTTAATTGTGACATCCTTCACATTATTAAAACTTTGTTTCAGAAGCCAGTTATAAAATGGAAGACAAATCCAAACACGTGCAAAATTAATGGAATGGGTCTTGAGCGTTTCTTACACCCCGATAGAAGGTTCAAGCGCACATTTATTCAACATCATTTCCATTTAAGTTATTAAATTCAACTTTTACAATCAAACGACTGCAGAGGATGGTATCCCTGTTAATTGTAGGGTTAAGAAAGTGTTGATACAGGAATGAAACATTAAAAAAACAGACTATAAAAAATGTTTTTCTTCGGACATAGAGTTTTAAAGCCTAAGGTAATACAAGAAGTTGTACTACCAATTTATTAATTTATTATTTTTTGGTATTTTGAGATGAACTGATTGTCTTAAGCATGTATATACAAATAGATTTGACACCACTTGTACCACCAACAATAAAATAGTCTTGCCACTTTATACTCCATAATAATACAAAACACTTTGTCTAGATATCGTTCAGTTTTTGCAGACAGCTAGTATTTATTTCAAAATTACGACAAAAGAAGTATAATTATTTTGTTGACCTTTTGCTTCGAGGTTAAAGTTTTAAAAAAATGGTATTTGTCCCAGAATGAAATATTTGAAATTAGAGTAAATAAGCTGCTCTTGCAGTTTGTGATATTAGCTTTGCTTTTATGTGAGAAACAAAACGACGTTATAGGCATTAGAAGTGGACTTAATTTGCAGGCGCATTGTTACAGTTAAACAATTTGACACGACGCTATCCAAGCTACTTATTAGTAAAAGATTAATATAAGAATCAAAATTTTAAAAAATTCAAGACAAGAAACAAGTAAAAACGCGGAAAACTAACTCATGTGGTGCCCATTGAAGTGCTAGGTTTGAAACAAACCATTCCTCGTGGCTGACACATTACAAATACATGGCAACAAAATTAAAAGATAGTTACTCAAGCAAAATTTAAAAATATTGTCTGATTAGCTTTGAATTCACTACATTATTAAACAAAGTCTATGATCTCAATATCCATCCTGCTAAATGTAATTCAAGGTAAGAAGCAAATGAAACCCTTAAAAACCTAACAGTCATCTTGTCTCTGTTCAACTTTTAGGTCTCAAATAAATCACCCCTCCTGGTTGACACATTACAAATACCTGACTGCAAATTGAAAAAAGTTTGGAATGAAATACTTACACAAACAATTCGAGACGTCACTGATAAGAGAAAACACGTTTTGACATGGATTGAGAAAGTTAAAACGCGAGTTGTACAGATGAGATACAAATCAAGTTGGTCACAAGAAATGTAACCCAGCTCAACTATCCATACTTACTACCTCTTAGCCCACTCTATCTTAACTTTATCTATGTATCAAGGGATCAAAAAGATAAAAAGAGACCAAATCCTATTGTCTAGTTTTCAATGCTTACTCTTCGTTCCTTTTTTACCTGGTTTAATCATCCATCTTTGGTCAATTACATCCTCTTCAAATATTCACTGCTATATCCAGTTATCATCTTTTTCGTTGATAGCATTTCCGAAACGTATCAATCTATCTGCAGTTAATTTCTGTTTAATAAGCACTGTCGTTTTCCTTTTGTTAGCTATCCATTAATTATCTCTCCAGAGTACTTTCTTCTTTGCAATAACCCTCAAAATATTGGGGGTTATTGCTCTTAAAGAAGGAGAAAACTTGAAGTAAAGGGCGCATTTTAGAGATACAAGGTTTTATTGATGAACTCAATAGAATAGACCGTTACAGTGACAAAACTAAGGCAACCTCAGTCATACCTTCTAAAAAAGAGGGTGATGAAATAAGCAGAAAGAAAGGTAAAAGAAGGAGTATAAAGTAAACAGGGACGGTCATTTTCTCTCCCTTCACCCGTTTTTCCATATTGCTGGAGTGATCTATCGATAAATACCAGGTAAGACAACCTAACATAAGTGCAGTTCTAAGTTTAAATTCCTTTTAGAATACATGTATTAAACCTGAAATACTGAAAATGTATATTTCATGCCCATTCAAAAAAAGTTTGACTTGCATTCAGCAAAATTATGTATTTACTCATTCTTTTTCTTCGGCCATTATTTTTTCCTAAAAATTGTCCCGGGAGGATAATAGAAGCCTTTTCGATTCCCCCTGCCTCTCTGTCTTTTTAAAAGTCTGGTCTAAGGAATTAAAAATGACTTTTATGTGTTTTTGTACGTTTTCTTCAACCACCTGTCAAAACGCGATGTTATTCTATACAATATGCGATGGTGTTGGATGATATATCATAAGATACGATCTGGTATGACATATACGATAAGTTATGATACGATATGATACGATATGATGTGATATGATACGATATGATATGACATGATATGGTATAGTATGGTATGGTATGATATACTATGATATGAAATGATAGGCTAGATAAGATAGGTTACATAGGTTACATTAGACATGACACAATACAATATATGATGCGGCAAAACCAGATATGATATGACATGAGGTAAAAAGACAGTTATGTCACTAATAAATAAGAAGAATGAAAAGTAAATGAACTACCATCCTATTTTTACTCTTTTAATTTATTTTTCAATAAAATTCAAATAACCTATATTGTACTTTACATTTACAATTTTTTTGCTTTGTATTTTGTAAGCTTCCATTTTACTTTGTTTTAGGTGAAATTGGAACCTCAAGATAGCGAAGAAGCAGTTCTCTTAGATCATACACTTCAACTTTTACTTGGGATGCAAAGAGAAACTTCCCCTCTGGAAAACAACAATCAAGAGTTTTGTCGTAAGTTGATTGTGTTCTATTTTACTTCAAAATACAATGTGTATTACTTGAGATTTCATCTCACATTCAATTAGAAATGACCCCCTGCGAGGAATCTGAAGGTCACAAATAAAAATGTCTCACAATACTCTGTTTCTGTCCGCTTCCGTTCACAATGAAATATTACCCTATCGATAGCATATTTTTTTAAGCCATCTCATTCGTTCCGAAAGAAGATTGAAAAGGTTAATTTAAGAAAATAAAATTCATAGAAGTGGGGGGAACTATAAACAAAAATAAGTGGAAAACAAAAATTGCATCGAAAAGGATTCGAATCTATGCTTACGGCTTTTGAAACAATTTATTCTATCAACTGAGCTTATAGCCTTACTTTCTTTAGCTAATCATTTTTGTACATTGGAAATGAAACCTTAAGTTGTAAAGATAATCTGGTTACAAACGTGACAACGATGACTCGGTTGGCAGAGCAGATAGTTTTATAAGCCATGTGCACTGGTGATAATCCAGTTTCATGCAACTTTGTTTTTCTACTTATTTCTATTGACATTAATTTAGTACAACAAATAGAACATTGAAGAGAGAATCTGGTATTCTATTTAGTGTTCTTTTTGTTGTATTAAATTAATGTTAAGAGAACTTAAAAATTTCATACAAGACAATTGCTTTTTTAACAATGATCCCTGGGTCATGTTGTGGCAAACTGTAAGAATATACAAAATATGTGGACTGAAAAAAATGAAATTTTGGAATTTATTTTAATTAGATTTCAAATATGGTGGGAATTAGTTGATGATGTAAGCAATGTTAATTAAATTAATTGTTATAACTCGTTCATCTTAGCAGGATCCGTTTAGCAATAAAACGTATTATAAATCTAATATTTCTTTACTATATTTTAAAGAGGTGAGTCAAGATCAGCAGAGCACCTTCAAATTTACTTTGTAGTTTTCTTTGTTTCGATTCCACTTATTGTCCATTAAATAAATGTTCGCAGTAATATGGACTTTGGAATATTTTTTTTCTCAGTGGGAAAATGTACAACAGAATATAAACAAAATTTAAAGATAGATAAAGTGGAAAATTATTTTACGGGGTTTGCCTCGAGCATGGTTCCAGTAGTTTTGGCTTCCTTCTTGCTCAGTTTTCATTTTACTTACATTTTGAATTTTCCTTTGACTATTATCCTTACTTATTATAAGGTTTATCATTTGTCATTATCTTTGCCATCATCCTAACATTAACTATGGCTATCATAACCTTATAAATATGCATTTCCTTGCAAAGTATGTCTGCTGAGGAAACATTGATGTAAACCAAACCACAATGAAAGGAAATAACGAGAGAAAATATAATATCAGGCCTTATAATGAGCATTAAAAAGGATGATTATTTTGTTTCATTAGCCTTTGAAAGAAAATAATTCTTGTTCGTCTATCTTCCTATTGTACTTGTATTACTGCTCCCATCAATGTTTAAATACTTTACATTAGATATGATGGGCAACTGTTTACATCGGCAAAATTTTGTTTCAAGGGCGTAATTACTGCAGAAGAAACTAACCTGCTCAATCGGAAAGAGAAATTTTGGAGCATTTGTTGACATAAGCATTTGGCATAGGATATTTTGAATTTCTACTGTATTTCTGTAATTCTATGTTCTCTTTCAGAAATAAAAAGATGGATGAGTAGATTAAGATAAGTCAAATTTAAAAGTATACTTCAAGCAACAAATCAAGAAATCAACACTATTTTTTCTCAGATGTTTGTTTCTCCGTAATATGTCCTGTTTTAATAATGAAAAAATAGTCTATGTTAACCCAATGTCAAGAACACCTTTGAACAACTAAAAAAGCTTGACGACAGCACGATACCCAATGTTTCTTCTTCACAGCATTTTCCTTAAGGGAGGTACTGTCCACAGTAATGGACCTCCTCCCATTTAAAGAGAGGAAGAATATAGTTTGCAAACTATATTTTAGGGTCTGTCTTCTTTATTTGTGTAGCAAAGCATTTCTTTGTTCAAAGGGAAAAGGAGCATAAGAGGACAGTTCAGAACTGGACCCTAAGAATCACGAGTGGGGCACTGCTAGACACGAGATCACACCTTTTACTGTGAAAACAAAAGGACGATAGACAAGGAAACCAATGCAACAACAAGAGAAAAACCCATTCAATTCTCTGAAGAGCAACAAACATAGCAAGAGTATAGCTTACTGTCTTAAAAATGGGGTGTTAGCACTAAAGAAAGAAATGCAAAACGTTGGGAAATAATCAACATACTTTTAACACGTGGTCTTTACACCTTGACATTACGTATTTTATCATCCATCCTTCTTTATTTATTAGCTGAAATAAAGAGAGGGCTAAAGAGATTTGGTATATTATTCGCGAGTCTTTATCAAATCATTTTCAAGTTATTATTTCCAAAGGCATCTAACTTCTGCAAGCACCTTGATCCAGCAATAGAATCAGCCAAAAAAATTCAAAGGGAGACCTTCCTATGCTCCATTTGGAATAGAGTATGTAGAGAAATTCTTTGATTTGACACTTTCCGTATTGATAAGTGTCGTGAGAATATATATTTTGATTGTCCTTTGATACGAATGCTACAGAGTTGTTACACATTCCATACCGAAGATGGTTTATTGTTTATTACAGAAGAACACGTTTTATCTTAGAATTACCTAAATAAACCTTTCTTGGTTATAAAAATGTGAGACACTCGCAAACCTTTTCATAGACATTGTTACATGCATAACTTTATTTAGTGTAACCTATACTTATTCTACCTTTACATAATAATCTTCATCACCATTTCAATTATCGCTTTCAATTCACAAATAATCTATTATATTTTCTTTGATGTTCATGTCTGAGGTCTATAAATGTTAAAGGATTGGTATTCGTATTTTAGGGATAAGTTGACCTTTCCAATTTGTTTCTCAGAACAATAGTTTTAAAATTACAACGCTCTTCTTTTGGAGGCAATCAATCACGCTCTCACTGGCTCTAACAAAATTTAATGTTCAAGGAAGAAAATATTTCCCTATGATCTCTGTATTTAAGGCAGCCGAAAAGTTTAGAACCTGTTCAGTAATGATTCGTGTTGGTGGAGCTTTCAAGTTACTTGCCTTAATTGGCTTATTTATACCAAACGGTTGATCAGTGTTTTTCGCCATGATTAGTGTAAAACAGCTTGTTACAGGACATGTATGGAGGCTAGATTTACTTTGTACAACCACCAGAAATTAAGCCTTATCCAATTTAGCAGTTTCAAAAACCTTTTAATGTTGCGTTACATCAGGAAATCATAAGCGTTCCAGGGAAACATTCTCTTTGGAGCTCAAACTCTCCAAAAACTTTCCTGACCAACCCAACCGTCAAGTCAACATATATCCACTAATTTGATGATAATACTACGAAACAACGTAACTAAAACTCCTAGATTGTGATTTTTATTTCCTGTATGGTATTTTTTAGTACTACCAGTGGATACATTTTCCTACTCTCGCCTTCGGCTGCCAAGTAAACTGACACGTGATCTTCATGGCTCGCAATATTTATCATGTTAACCATATTGGTATTTCATTCGTTAAAACTAAATATAAAGGAGAATATTTGTGCTTGCGCAAAAGCTGGCGGTCTTTCTGAGCCAGAGTGTTTTAAATGTAGGAGATCACCATTTCCCTTTTCCAATTTTTGTAACCAATCAGTAATCGCTACAAATGGTTCCACACCCACAGTTCGATACTATTTCGTTTCCAGATACTCAAGTTAAGTTATTGTCACCAGCAACACAGGAGAAATATCCACTCCATTTTCTCTTTGCCCCCAAATCCAGATCAACAGAAACTGCTTCAGCTCTGTTTTTAACCTTCCAGCAACATCAACAAAGATTCACTCTTCATCATTTCCGTCGACTCCTGCCTTTTGTTAAACATTTGCTATCCTTCCGCTGTTTTCTGAGACGTCTCGTGTCTTCGTTATTTTCCACCAGTGACAATTTTACCATGCCGTTCAGTATGCGAAAAATTAAAAAAAAAATTTATGCAGTAATATTGTATCTTATTACCTTTATTTACTACAAAACTGCAGTTTGCGAAAACCATGTTTAACAATTCACATGGAAACCTATTAAAGAAAAAAGGATGATCCATATTAGATATTTTCGTTAGGAAACCAAAGAATTTAATTATTATGTTATTGGTACCCATCTTTGTCACTGTTACCATTTATTACATTTGATTAATGAAATAGCATAATGCCTACCATTCTTGGCAAGAGGAAGATATAAATTGGTCGTCGATGTATGATTTGTTTCAAAATAATACATTAAGGATAGTGTCGACAATGTTAAACACAAATAAAGGGTATGCAAATTTTTTCCTAAAAAATTGATAAAAGGGGAAAACAATAAGGATACAAACTGAAACTAATAGTAATGTTGATAAAAAGAGGAATTTTTGTTTAAGTACATTGCATTTAGTTGTCAAGGACTCCGCCTTTTCTTATTTGCAGTGTAGGGACAAAATTTGTCTATGTATTCAAAGAAGCGCCTCTGGGCTTTATAAGAATAGATTTGCATATTTCAAATTTATGTAGTAGGACTGCCTATTGGGAAGGGAAGCTTTTTTGAATAGCGGAGCTAAGATCATTTCTACAACGAAGTGTTGTAGTCACTCTGAAAGCAATTACTTAAACTAAGAAATTTCATTACATATTTTTCAAAAATATCCAGTTCTAAAACAAGTAGCTGTAACAATTCGCCTTGTTGATGTGTAACTTGCTTGGTTATTTGTCAACCTTGTATTAGTACTGTTACTCTTCTTGAATTTTAAGTTCTCTGAAAAAAACATTGATAATACCATTTTTCATCCGTACGACTGCATGCGTCCTTTAACGTGTGTGTTATTTGTGTGTTTTTTAGATTTTACTGATGAAAATGCTATTCCTTCATTGAGTAAAGAAGATAAAGAAGCAACTATGGACCCATTTTTAGACGGCTACCTTGCTTGTGCGGAGGAAACATTCCGATTTTTGCTAGAAGATCTTCAAGTGCAGGTGAATAATCCACTAATAAGTGATCTTCAGGAACATCTACAGCAGTGCTTGCCTTCTTGCGACAGGCTGACAACGAAAGACCAAACCGATATCATGCAATTTTATCAACAATTACCTGTAGAAAAAGTTCAAAAAATCCTGAAACGGTAGTCCTAAAAACGCGAGTGCGAAATAGCTTTGCGTACATGTAAAGTGAGGTATTTAGAATATAAAAATGTTTCTATTCAACTCACCTAAAGTCATTTTATCTCAGGATATATGCTGACACTGGATCACTGGGTATATCTATATATGTCCATATATATATATATGTGAAACATTAAAATCATCTGGTATTTATTGTTTTCTATGGAGATGATAAAGAAATTGGGAGTGTAAGACTAAGGAGACACGTTAAAAAGGATGATCAATAAAAATCCTAAAACTCTCATTATAGAGGTTGCATCATGGAAAGAAGAGAAAAAAGAAATTCGATTGTATACAATAAAGAATATCCCTAGTTGCACAAATTTAAGAACTGATTAGAAAAACTCATTTGGTAGATAAATAATAAAGTAGAAGAACATATATGAATATATTGACAAAAAGACATTTTTAGATATGGACTTACGTCACTTGCAAAGTTTTCTGGGGTTTTCAAATTTCGATTTTTGTTTTTTTGTGATAATTGGATCCTGAAATTCATTTTTGGCCTAAACATTTTTGAACATTGTTCTATTTGAAAATTGGCTTTTAAGTAATATAAAAATCATGCCTGAAACTTTGGAGGTTATTGTAGCTTAAAATGATCAATAGATGGTACAAAAGGGTACTGTGCAATAAAAACAAGTTTAATCAAAACTAGTATATTGGAAGAACGCCTGAAACGTATTTTTTATTGCTGTACCAACTTCTGTACTCATTTCTGTTCATTTGCAATTTGTAATATCAAACAATTATTTAAGTCTACTTGTAAAGGATTGGAACTTTGATTTGAATAGACGTCATTCGAGTTACAATTTATTGAAAGATTTGAATTTTGTTCTAATCTCAAACTCAAAACTTTTAGTGTTAATAATTGGATTTGCTTGGTTGTGAAGCCAAAGTACAGTAAGCCGAGGCCCTTTATCTATTGGAAATAGTCTAAATTTGCCTTGTAACGAATAATGGATTAGAATCAACTGTTGGAAGGGATACAATGATTTGAGGATTTTTTTCAAATTCTCATCCCAAATGTCTATAAGGAACTTTACTTAGACTTCTTGAGCTCCTAAAACTACAAAAGTAGAGACTATTGAAAGTGAAAGTGCTCTTCGAATCAGTAATCAACAATCATCAAACAGTTTGAGGAACGTACATGAAAATTTATCCGATTAAGGCATTAAAACCATCAGTAAAACCCAATAAGCTGTTTTTAGTTCAGACAAAAGAGTCCTACTGGTGAGTGGTAATACCAAATGCATAAATCATGTTTTTTAATTGTAAATGGCATAAATTTAATATCAAAGCGACACCACAAATAAACCCCGATTATTGACATTTAATATTGCTAAATCACCCTAACATATTGGTATGCCCGCCAACTTATGTAGTAAATGATCGTTATAATTTGTAAGTTGCTTCCAAATTACAACTTTAAAAAAAAGTGAAAACAAACCAGATTGTGTGTGTGTGTGTGTGATGGGGGGGGGGGGGCTGGCTAATACGAAGAAATTGTGTGAAGAGTCTGTTGAAGTCTAGTATTTGATAGGGAAAAAAATAAGTTGTAATGAATTTGAAACATTATCAAATCGGAATTAG
Organism: Morbakka virulenta; assembly: GCA_003991215.1. Lineage (NCBI taxonomy): Eukaryota > Metazoa > Cnidaria > Cubozoa > Carybdeida > Carukiidae > Morbakka > Morbakka virulenta. Next base: position 465,465 of record RDPX01000097.1, on the reverse strand, counting down.
AAAAATACAGACTACTTCCTGAATTGGTCCCCATGCAAAAAAAACTCTTTACAGGGATAAATAAAAGCACAGTAATCTTTATATTAAAGTTAAAACTCTCTTGCACACTTTTGCAAAACTATGTGTAAAGCTAAAGTTTCTTTAATGCTGAAGCCTGCTAAGGATAGATGTACATTTATATGGGTAAATATAGATATAATTATGTAGAGGGCTTTATAAATGCCATTTGGAATTTCTATGGCAACCAAATTGTTAGTTTCTTTGTTATAAAATTCGAAGAGTCGTCAGCTAGACCTTCTTTTTTCAATGCAGAAGGGTATAGTGATTGGGCTGCATTTCCGAAGATTTTTATCGTATAAATGTATATATACATCAGGCCACTGATGAAAGGTGAATTCTGCTTTAAAAAATCCTGCACAGAAGCACTGCTGTGTTGTGAAAAAGAAATGCTTGTCTATTTAGAAATTGATAGACAATTAAAGGAATATTTTAGAGAACTTTCCTGATTTAGGGCTAGTGTCAATTGTATAAGTTACGTTTTTGAGCATTTTTGCTGAGGCAAAAGCTTTAAGTATAAGGTCAACCGTAGACAAAGTGCTCTTTATTTGTGCTATATACACTATCTCTTTAGGGCAAGATAGTGTATGTCTTGAGCACTCTTACGTTATGACTAAATATCACATTTGTCTTTAGCTATCATTGTCACACGCTTGTTCTCAAACTGGTCATATCTTTCATTTAAGTAAGCTGTTCTTTTCCCACGTCTCTATCGTTGGACGTCTCATCCCAATCAAGCATATAGGGCTCAGCCTCTCACAGAACGACGACTTCATTTCCAAGATCAGACCATTTGATTTCTACTTGTGTGGAGGTCAAGTAAATTTTGAAAATATGATAAAGATTGAAAAGATATGCATCTGTAAAAGAGTAAAAACTTTTTGAACTATATTTTTCATGCAACTTGCGTAACTTGAAGGTTATTATCGGCCTGCATGCATATTCATTTTAGTCGAGTCATAAGCTTTTAAAGTCCATATTGTAAGGTTAGAAGTCGCTAAGCCAACCAATTAGATTCAACCAGACATAAGACGAAATGCTTCAATTTTTCAAAAAGCTGTTAAATTTGTGATCGGAAAATAATTTTTAACAGGAGTTATCTTTTTTATGACCTGTAACTTAACGATATTATTTAGTCTTTGGGATATGTAATTGGTAGAACACATTATGGCTTGACCAGTGAAACGAAATAATCTATCAATTTAGATCTGGATTATGTGGTGTTTACAAATTTCTGTTTTAATATGCTTTTGTAGCTTATTCTTAGTCCTTCTTGTTTTCATTATTTTCCTATAACGAAAAAATAATTTCATTACCTGTTTGTTTTTAACGAACTCAAGTTGACTGTCAGTGTGTAAAGAATCAATTATTTTGATGCTCTAAAAAAGTACATGAAAAGTAAGATAGCAATATACTTTCTGTATTGATCTGTACTAGTGGTTCTATCTTATCTGAATATCTGTAGTAGGTGTATAACCAATTAGATTATGTATACTACAAAATTTTAATTCATGCATTTTTAATCTTCTGTAGCGGCAACTTTTCTTAAGTGATTCAAGGCCTCTTTAACACTCTAGAAATAACCAGAGCCAAATAGTTGCTAAAAACAATAAGAGCATTTACTGCCGTGTTTGCAGAGAATACCTCGAGAGCCTGCCTTAAGTTAATGATTTCTTTAGTGATTTCAGTATCACTTAAAACTAGAATTATTCCAACTCATCATCTACTGATCTACTGAGTCACTTAATAAATTGTCCTTATCTTCGCTGATGTAGTTTAGTTCTGTTAGATGGTTGAAAACACCTTCTCAAACTTTCTTCTTGAGCCTCGGCATTTCCGGATTAGGTTTGTCTCTGGCTGAATTCTCTTTCAAATCCTTCTCTAAAACAATTATTTTTTGTTTCCTGTTTTGCCTCATTTCGAGTTTGCTCAGCGCAGAAAATTCATCACATTTACGATAAAATCCTCTGGTGTTTTTTTTAATGGAACGGATAGGTTTTGGCAACAGGCACTTTCTATAAAAAAATTCAAAGTTTTTATACTTGTCATGTTACATGGCTGTAACTTATTTATAAAGTTTAATGACAGAAAATCTAACTTCGTTGCTTTTAGCTTTAGAGCGTTACCGGCATCATCAAAGCAACTACATTTGTAAACAACAGAAAGTATCTTCTCTTTCTCTTTTGAAACTTAATTTCAAGACGCAATGGCCATTAGCCACTCCGTGAAGATACCTTTACTTCTCCACGGCTTCATATCACATGTTTGTGCAATTAGAATAGATTATATGCCTTTAAAACATGGTTTAAGTAGGTTTTCAATTGCTTTTACGGTTAAATTCTCTATATTTTCAGTTAAATACCGTTATTTACTCTATGCTTGTCCTTCCCCTTGGCACATGGCACCTTTATATAGGTAGGTCTGGTCGGGTAGAGCTTTGAATCATAACCCTGTTTCATATACATTAAATATGTTCTTGTCTTATAAGTTAACAAAAGATTAGGGAATTTGTTTTTGATGCAAGTCAAAACAAAATCATTTAGTATTGAATTTTCATCAACACTTACTATGTGAAATGTTGCCTCCCTTCATTTCTTAAAACAACTGCACCATGTATTCCTGGACGGGAAATTTTTATGTTGAAGCTTATCAGCCAATACAATTATACTTCTTCTTTTGACAATGGACCACTACCAGCGATCTTTGGGTTATCTCTTGTTTCAACCATAACATTAGAGGGTCTCTCTAAAGGAATGATTTTCAACAGTATACTTTTCTGCTTTTTTCCAAATTGTCCTCACTTTCCATGCGCTGTGTCTGAACACATTCCTTGTATCAGTTAGGATCTTCTTTTTCGATTCAATAAACTTTAACGTTGTTTATATTGTTTCTAAACTTACATTTTCCCCTATATGTTTCCAGGTTATGAACAAAACACAAAAGCACGTTATATCAAAAAATATAGTATGTAATTTAGTATGAGTATGTTATGCTAGGATTAATTTGCATAAAAATTACTGTCTTCACAGAAAACAATACTCCCCAGCCATAACGAAACAAAATATGTTTATTAGCTCATGACTAATTTTATGATAAACAATTATTTCACTATCTACGGTGGTCCTCACAGTTTGAAATATTCCATAACAAACGTCAATAGCTATCTATGAGATTGTTTAAGATGGCCATTGCAAAAGTCACCTTTGGTAAGAAACTGATCTAGCCAGCTCCATTGGCCTTTGCAACAATCTGGTGATTCAAAATTTTCCTTCTCTTGATCAAATATGCAGCTGGGTTACAATAAGAAAGCCCTTTATATTTATTGTTGTTAACAACTTTTCTCGTGATCTTCTTTCAGGTTTTTCGTATAATAGGATCAAGAATGTGCCATCACTCTATAGACGATTTATTTTGTCTCTCCAATTACTTATTTTATGTCCCTCTCTGTTTGTGCATACAGATCTAGGAAGAACAAACACCCTTGACTACCCCTGATTTTCAGTTCGATAAACTTAAAGCATTTTTGTCAATTTTTTATGCTAGAGTTTAGGTACAGTTTGCATACAGTGTAAATTCTAAGTCACTCCTTTAGACTACCTTCCAAGTTATTTGAATTTCTTTCAAAATCATCATAAGTTCTTTGTGCCTAATACAATAAAATATATGGAGTAAGAACTATGAAAATTAGGTTGCTTTTACTTTTAAATGTCGCTCTACCTATAAAAAAGGGGTTGCTTATCTATGAATTGATAGAATCCAAGTAATAAAATAAAAATAAAAAATTAAAAAAAAAAGTTTTTCTGCTCAAGAAGAAGCCTAAATCTATTTAATAATATTTAATAATATTAAATTGATAATAGTTAATAATAATATTTAATAATAATAATAATATTTAATAATATTCATACATTAAAAGATGAATTAAAATATTATTTTATAAAACTACCATTAACTTAGCTTCCCGAGAATTATCAAAGAAAAAAATTAACTTAGTATTTCTTACGAAGAGAACTTATTCCAGAAAATTAATGTTAGTTTTTCAAATTGGTGTAAATTTTATGGTCATTATGTTTTTTTACATTACTTACTCGCATCTTAATATCATAAGGCCTTAATTTTATTTAATTATTTTAATAGGAACAAGGTGTCAAATACATTTTTGGGGACTGTAACAGCCACCTAATCTACGAGTCTTGTCAGCAGTGACCTGGACATAATTCCCTCCTTTGTTTCGTCAGTTACAATCCTCTGCTTAATGTTGACGTTTCCTTCAAGCTGGACTGTACGTTCTATTTAGGTTGTCTCGTCAAACTGGAAATTTTCGGTACCTTCCTCGTCTTCTGCAGTTCTAACTAAAAGTTAAACGTTTTGGGAAAGTGTTTATAAAATTGTGTTTCTCGAGAGGTTATTTATTTTCTCAGGTTCAGTTCAGATGGTTAAAAGAAATTTTCCTGCTTTCTTTATATAAAATTCTTTTAAATAACTGGCTTTTGAGAAATTTACTTCCCTGGGTCTGCTAATTCTTTTTCATTCCAGATGAACTGTCATGCTGGATATATGTTATCAGATTACTTTGTTGTTGCTCAGTGAAATATTCTAAAGTCCTCTAAAGTATCTTCTTGCTGCAAAGCTCAACTTTGGCCTATACATGTGGTTTGGTTTGGATTCTGTGTCAAACAGAATTGTTTCCACTTACTTGTAGATGTTCGGTCGGTGTGTTTTGGGGGCTCTGAATCCAGATTGTATTAGGCAGGTTGTCTTGTTATTCTTGTTTAGTAGCCCGTGAGAAGATGGAAAGCTGTTTTCAAACCAGAGCTGTGGAGCCCATTTATCCAACATCTTGTCACCTAAGAAATGGTCCGGTCTGAAAGTAAAATCAGTTTTAGAAAGCTCCATGGGTAGTCCAAGTATCGAGAAACATGTTGCTATGTCCCTGTTTTCCCTCTGCATATTGCAGTTTCTGTTTCTGTAACCCTCTTCAAATGATAGAGTAGTAAGTCCTCTTGAGTGCACACTACTCTTGTGTGATGTTAGAAAGGACTAAGATCTCACTCCTGCTACTGCCCAAATGGTGTTTTTGTCGAACACAGGTTGACAATGAAATACTCAGAAAATAGACTTGCAAGGTATATTCAATTCTTTTAATAAGGGCAACAAATCACTGTGGAATCATCAACATAACGACGAAAAAAAGTGCTTTTCCACCTAGGCGAGAAACGCTGCTTTGTCAACCAAAGATTATGATTGGTGAAGGTTATCTAAATACTATCGAACCCTTCTGCCACCGAGGCACTAATGATGGAAGATTATACTACGGTAGTTCTAACATATTTTCTGTATGGATGCAAGCTGTGGATGCATTACTGCGTATATGTAAATAAACTCTAACCGATTCCAGCTGTTTTAAGTGAAAAGTATTTAATACTTTTCGGGAAAAAGCAAAGTACCACACACTCAGGTATTCGAGAGGTTTAAGATTGGAAGGACGGAGACACTGTTCGTAATAGCCTAAACTCTGCTAGTCTAGTAACATAATAGGATATATGACACTATGTTTCCTTAAGGGAATTTTTTTGGGAGCATGGTAAAAGACAAGAAACCATGCAGTTATCCACCCAAGAGGAACAAGAATGCTTTTAAGGAAACTATGAAGTTCTGAAACACCAGCTCTGACACATTAACATTAGAAATACACGGTGATGAAGTAAGGGAAGAACGAACGTAAAGGAATAGTCCTTTGAGTGGCAATGTATTGCAATAAAGTAAATTTGCAGGTGGACACTGAAGGCACTAATTATGTATATGCTTCTACCTAATGACAAATTTATCTGCTCTTACAGCCAAAAAAGATGCCAGCCTAGGATTGGTTTGCTCATTCACCGCAGACATTATCATCAAAAGAGTAAGAAAGGAGCTCCAACTGACCTTATAGCTTAGTGCTAATTATTATCATTATTATTACTATTGTTATTATTATTATTGTTATCACAGTACCTTCCTCACTTCTCACTACTGATACCATTACTTCTCATACTACTACTATTACTACTACTACCACTACTGCTGCTACTGTTATTATTACTCCTATCACCCACGATGCTAGGTAAGGTAAGAATACTTCACATATGGATATAGATACATCCAAACGTGCATACACGTTTTTATGACCATATCCACAATCGAAGTGTAACTCTTCAACTCAGCTTAAAACGTTATTCACCTTATCTTTACAAATTATCTCGAAGCAAAGTAAACACGTAATAATTTGAAATATTTATAAAAATAGTTAAAAGAAAAGTTAATTGTGTAGTCGTTGGCCACATCGCACAAGTAACTCTTTTTGCAGACTGTTACAGAATGATGTAGAATTTTTTTCGTGTCGAAGAAAAGCTGCCAGTTGGCTGAATTGCTTGCTGACATGATCTTGAAACGCTCCTTTTAACTTAGACATTATTTTCCAAACCGCTTTTGGGATGCTTTTGGAAAGTATCTTTCAGCAGAAGGGCAAGTTTGGTCTCCTTACAGCCTTCATAATTCCACGTTATGATTTTTTAAATTTGTCTTAAATCAAAGGACTTCGATATTTATGGACTGGAAAACGTAATTTCTTTCGCTCATTTTGTAACATTTTGATCATAGATTGTTTATCCAGACTGCAGGGGGTCTTGTTGCCCTTATTTTCCTGAGTGGGGAGGATTGTTAATTACGTTGAGTAGAGAGTCATTACAATGTTCAAATTTTCATCAGGATTGGAAATACCGAAGACTAAACTAAAAGGGAGAAATTGTAAGTCCTGGACAAATGAGTCTTGACAGTGAGACTTCTTTTCCGAATTAGGTTACATCGCTCATACTTAAGCAGTAGCACATAAAGAAAAACATATGCCCTGTTGTAACTACTAATGTCATTCCAAGGTAGAATATCGGTCTATTTTACAAGTTCTTGTTTGCTTGTTGCTATGTGGTCGATCAAGGTAGCCGAAGTTCGTGAGATTTTGGTTGGGTTCTTTACTAGTTGTTTAAGGTTAAACTGTTTTAGTAAACATTGATGATCGCAGCAATCAAGGTCTGGGTTTAGTAGATCAGTCTTCTTGTATTTTGTTATCATTATGGGACCGTCCCTGAAAGTTCTAATATATCCAATCGTATCCTCAAATTTCTCAAGTCAATTTTTGAATGGAAACAGCTTTTCTGACGGATATATAACCCCTGCCAAGAACCGACTATTTTCCTTTTTTCCAGGTAATCTTTCTATGGTTGTTCATCACATTGAGCATTTAAATTTTCGATATCCGTCCTGCGCTTAAATTTTGATGTGTCTTTTATATAAAAATCGCCTTCTCCCCCCCCCCCCCCCTCATATTATCACCGTTGTAATTTTCATATCCTTACTGCTAAAGTACATCGAGATGAGTCGGTATGAGACAATTTTATTACTGGTTTATCATCTCCATATATTAGACAAACACTTCTTGAGCCCAAAACCCTGACTCAAGAAGAGGCATATAAATATGTCATAGCTCTCGACAGCGTACAGAAAGACTCCAACCCTTACAACCCATCACCGCACCTAGCAGCCATTCATATGACAACCCTCGGCGGCGTTCCAGAAGAAACAAACCTGAATATGTAACCAGTAAGAATACTGCGAACAATTCAAGTATTTCTGCTACCAACAATATCACTAACACATCAAAGAAGAGATGTTGATTTTGTGTAGGACCTTTACATAACCATAAAGTGTTTTACCAAGGACTGGGTGATTCGAATGCTAAAACTACAGTGCTACTCTATAAACCTAGTCTTTTCGCCACACCCAAATATCTAAAGAATTCTTCAACGACATGCAGTATCTACGGATAGAATTTCTCCGATCTAATCGGTTCATGTAGTTCAGACAGCTACATAAGCGATGCAACTGCTGAGAAACTCAAAATCTCAATTCAACCGTGCAGCGAAGATGTAGACCTGGCATCGAACAACAAATCAGTAAAAATCAAACGCATGTGTACAATCGATATCGAGTCACATGGTAACATATATCAATCTGTTGTACATGGTTTAATGGGAAAGTATGCATAGGCCTCATATTGGGACAGGATTTTCAACATAGCCATGAAACTCTCGTAATCGAGTACGAAGGACCACCTTCAGCTCTCCAAGTGAGGAAATGTCGATACAAAAGGAGAAGGGAAATTTCCAATAGTAATGTTTCAGATATGAGGTCCTCCTGTAACCTGACTGCAGCTTTTATACCTCCTATTAAGTTATTCGAGAACCTTCGCCTAGATTTAAACCAATTGTTGCTAAATCCTGTAAATACAGTAAATCAAGTTTACATTTATACAGCAAGAGTTCGAGCAGGTACAAGATGCTGGCATTATACAACCATCCACATCACCAGGAGATCCCAACCTGATGTTGTTCAAGATTCAAGCCAATATCGTAGAAAACCTCTATGTGTCGATTGTCCACAAACAATAAATGTTTAAACAGGACCGAATGCGTATTCCCTACCTAGAATTGATGGCATTGTTAATCGAATACCAGAACATTCTGTATTTCCTATATTCGATCTCAAACGTATGTATCATCAAGTAAAGGTCAGTCCAAAGCCAGGATTTATACAGCCTTTGAAGCTAGTGGAAGACTGGACGAATTCAAACAAATCCCAATGGGAGTTACTAATGGCGTCCCAAAGTTCCAGCTTGCAGTAACTAAGATCCTAGAAGAAGAGGGTTTTAAAGGAACATTTTCATATTTGAACAATGTTGCTGCCTAAGGAGTCAACCAGAGCGATCGTGATGAAAATGTGGCCAGATTCAGACCTGTAACAGAAATATACAATCTGACTCTCAATAAAATTAAAGTAGTATTGTCCGTTTCAGAGGTTCACATTTTGGAGTATTGTGTGAATTACTCTCTTTTCAAATACCTCGACTAGTTACAAGCTCAGATAGAATTACCTCCTCCTCAGAGCCCCAAGAGTTTGCAACGTACCATCGGACTTTTTGCTTATTACATTAGATGGATCCACAAGTTTTAAACAAAATTAAGCCTCTGTCTGATTTTGAAGTATTTCCAGTAGAAATAGAGGCATTGGCAACCTTCCACAACCGGAAAAAGAGGTAGGAGAAAGTAGAACTTTAGAATATGATGAAGATAAGTCATTATTAATTGAGTGTAACACATCAGAAGTAGCAATTTTAACAACCCTGAATCAAGATGGAAGGCCAGTTGCATTAATGTAAAGGAAATTTAAACCGCGTAAGCTTCACCATCTGTCAATCGAGAAAGAAGCAACAAAAGTTATTGAGTCTATACGAAAATGGTAACACTTACTGAGGTGCAAACTTTTCACGCTTTTTTCCGTTAAGCGTTCAGTCGCCTTCATGATGGACAATCGAAAAGAACTAAATTAAAAATTTAAATTCTTAACTGGGGTCTTGAAATTGCATTATTTTCATATTCTGTGTAATACCGACCAGGCACAGAAAATGTTGCAACAGACACCTTGTCTTGCTCGACCTCTACTGTACTACCTAACAATTTTTTATTGGAGGATATTCGTGCAGGGCTCTGTAATGCAGAGGTTAGAAGGCTTTTATATTACGCACGTTCCAAGAACTTATCTTTTTCCACTGATGAGGTAAGAAACCTTGGTAAAACATGTCAACTGTGTGCTGAAATAAAAGCGCAATTTCAAAGTAACTTGATGATTTCCTAATCAAAGTTACACAGCCAACGGAACGTATGGCTATCGACTTCAAAATTTCCCTAAAAAAAAAAGTAAAAAAGTATTCTTGGTTTACATTCGCTTTTGCATATCCGAAATGGGAACAAGTCATGACAGACGCTCTACATTCGAGGTGATCTCTGATAAACACGGCTACCAAGGAGGCCAGTCTTTAACGCTTCTTTGGTTTTTCCAGAAGATCAGTGCGCGACTCAAGCCATGAAAGTCAGTGTTCGTTCGCAAATCCGTTGGACAAAGTAAAACAGATCCATTAGTTGGAAAGGTAGAGCTTATTTATAAGAACCCATTTTATGCATTTATTAATCATAATTATGGTAGCGAATCTACTGTATCGCCACCTGATATAGTTCCTTGTCCAAAATCCCAAGCACCAAAAGGTAAACTTTCAAATATAGCTGATGAAACTCATGATGAGCTTTCCCCGGATCCGTCTTTAGTGGAAGTAACCACACCAATTGTACCACCACCATCAGAACAGCCAACATTTACAGCAGAGTTCACCGAACCAGCACGAGTCAGCCCAACCAACGTCTCCCACATCAGCAACCCTAAAGTCTTATCCAGAAGAAATTATCCGGTCATCTAGGGTAGCAAAACAGCCGGCGTGGATGAAAGATCAGCAGTAGTAATTATATATTGTATTTTGTATCATCGTGAGATGTGCTAAGTGCTACATTTCTTTACATAAAACTTTAGTTGGTGGAAATGATGGTATATTGGGATTTTACCTTGTCTTGTGTTATTAGGAACTTTATTTTATCTTTGTATCCTTTCTTAGGCTAGTACAATAAGGCTTTGAAAAGCCTAAGGCCTAAAAGTTTGTCTTATTGCAATGACTACATATTGCAACAATATGATATAAACGAAATAAGATTGCAGTGCAATTTACGACCAGTCGGCTGTCACTAAACCTATTATTGCTATTTAAAACCTATTATTGCAGTAAACTACTAAACATTATTGAGTTTTTATAAAATATCAAGTGCTCTGACAATGAAAATAAACTCGTTGTTTCCTCAGAGTTAGAATCCAGCAATTTACTTAACATCAATGTTCTGATCATCCACAAACAACACCTAATGATATTCCTCCAAAATAAATAGATCCATATTTGGTCAAACCTATAGTAAATACCAGAACTCAGTGACATAAAGTAAACCTCTAGAATTCTAATAGTAATAATTGTTTAATTATTGTTTTTTATAATTATAATAATTATAATAATTGTAGTAATTATTGTTTTTTAATAACTTACTTTGATTAATTGGATCTAGAAATCCCTTAGTTTAAAAGTGAGAAAGCATTAGTTTTTCCAAGGTTTGTTGACCAGTACCAGAGCTGGTAGATGGCGCGGGCTGTTGCTTCTGGTTTAAGAAAGAGAGCAAAAAAATCTAAAGGTTACATTACGGTTCAAGAAAGTGTTTCCCTCTACGTTTTGGTACGCTGATGACATTACTCCTGAACCATTCCTGCAGGAGTGTGCAGTTTTCAGTAAACGAGGGAGAGTAAAATTTAGGCAGACAAGAACGCTGTCACCAAGGATAGGGTAGGTTTTAGGGGGTGGAGTTTCTACTGTATTCAGCTTTGAGTTACCATCTGTTAATCGTCATCTTCTTTCGCTATTTAAGTGATCTCTTCCTTTTATTCTCTTAATACCAGACGAAAATAGGTTGTCACTTTTGGCCTTACCTCGAGTGAACAAGATTAAAGTGATCTTGAAAATTCTGAACTTTAGGACTCAGAGGAAGCCATAGATGTAAGAGCTTTATCATGTCATGAGTCGTAAGCTTTTTCCGAGCTACGTTTCGAGGGATACTTCTCCCATCGTCAGGCAGGGACTGCAAAAGTGCCTGNGTAGGTTTTAGGGGGTGGAGTTTCTCTTTGTTGAAGCTCTTTACAAACGTTGGGTTCAACGTGAACACAAGCCCGAGAATGACGGAACACCTGTGGAGAAGACTAGACCTGGATCAGGAATGAAAATTAGAAGATTTTTATTAGGGACTGCAAAATCTCCTTTTTCGTATACTGTATTCAGCTTTGAGTTACCATCTGTTAATCGTCATCTTCTTTCGCTATTTAAGTGATCTCTTCCTTTTATTCTCTTAATACCAGACCAAAATAGGTTGTCACTTTTGGCCTTACCTCGAGTGAACAAGATTAAAGTGATCTTGAAAATTCTGAACTTTAGGACTCAGAGGAAGCCATAGATGTAAGAGCTTTATCATGTCATGAGTCGTAAGCTTTTTCCGAGCTACGTTTCGAGGGATACTTCTCCCATCGTCAGGCAGGGACTGCAAAAGTGCCTGACGATGGGAGAAGTATCTCTCGAAACGTAGCTCGGAAAAAGCTAACGACTCGTGACATGATAGAGCTCTTAAATCTAAGAGTACAGTGAATTAAAAACTTGTCTCAGGTCTCAGGACAATTGGATTCGCTGCCTAAAGTGATCATACACTGCGTCCTGCAATTTCGGTTCCACCCACTTAAAGTCCTGCGAATCTTAGACGTTTTTACTTGATTTATTCACACTGAAATAGAGGAAGACTGGCAGAAAATCTGAATCTGTCGAGTACATTACTTTAACTCGGGGTCCCCGTGCCCCCTAGCCCCACACAAATACACCCCGCTTTCCTCTTCTCATTCACCTGCTTTCCTGTGAATGCAACTGAAATTCAACATGTCATCCAACGTGGAGGAGAGTTTACAGCTTTCGTTTCCATTGCCACCAAATCTTTACAAGGTATACACCGATGAAAATTTGAAGAATGGAAAAGTACCAAAGCCGCCAATGCCTATCACAGGAACTTATACAATGTTTGGTGCAAAATTCGACACAGGCGAAGATATTTTGCGGCCATTGGAGAGCCAAGGCTTTCCTCGTCTCTACCCAAGAACAATGAAATTTGATCATTTGGTGGAAATGAAAAAGCTTAATCATTCAATTGTTTTAAACTTTTTGGAATTATTAGACATAATTATAGAAGCACCGTCTTCAGAGGAAAGGACAAAAAAAATTGAAGACATTAATGTACTATTTATTAATCTTCATCATCTGATAAACGAGTTTCGCCCACATCAAGCAAGAGAAACGTTGCGGGTGATGTTACACCGGCAGAAAAGGCAAAGGCTTGAAACTGCAGAAAAGTTAAATCAACACATTGATAAAGCAAAGTCATTGCTTAAGGATTGTCACGGAATTTTACACAGTGCTAATCAGAGTCATAGTGAATTAGAAGACCACAAAAACAATTTTATGGCCAGAACAAATGGAATAGACTCAGAAATACAAGAGCTAACTGACAACTTTAGTAAACTAGAGAATATTATGTGTAATATCTGTGATAATTTATGAGGTGTGTATAGTGAATGAGCTATTGCACTTGCTGCTATTAATTGCCTATCCTAGTTTTCCAGGGTAAAGAAGGGCGAGTTTGAAAAGTATGCCAATTTTCAACTTTATCATGTGTCTGCATGAACAACTTAGCTAAACAAAGAACTGCTGTAGAAATCTGAATATTATGAAAGTAATATTCAGAAAAAGGAAGACTACCTTCCAAAAATTACCTGATTTAGAACGTAGTGGATATAGCTCTGGTAGTAGCTAAGTCAGGCATAAATAAACTAAGAGCTGTTTCCTGTTCAGTTTTAAGCAAATTTTACCTTTGCCATGTATACATTAAGTGGACAAACGAGTTTTAGCACCAAAAAGGTGGAGGTAACACTCAGCAGTTGACAACAGATACCCTGCATGATTGGCTGTTGTGAAAGGATTTTTAAAGGATGAAAGGTTACAGTGACTGGAAAAGAATATCTGGAGCCGGGGTGTGTGTGTACATTTTTTACTCTTTGCAGAATGCCTGATACTTAAGATAAATAGATGTTAGCAATATACAAACAAAGTGTGTTTGAAAAATTAGTGATGATTAAGAGTGGGTTTACTATATAGATTTCAGGTTTTTTGTAAACACATAAATAGAAGCACAGGTCAGACTCTGACATGATCTTAGTGCTCTAATGGCTGAATTCAGGCGTTATCTTCTAAATCAACTTCTATAGCGCTAACGGTTTTTTGTTTGTTTAGTGTAGACAGCTTCCACTGCCATAATATTTATACAACCAGATGTTACATTTTGGCAGAGTGAGTTTATTAAAACATGTTAATGGATACATGATGTGATGAATGTCTTTGTGTAGCAATGAACTTATCCATGAAAAGTGCTGTGCATACTTTTCATTCTAAGTAATTAATTTCTATTTGTTGCTTATATAATTACTATTTATTCAGCAAGAAACCAGATTTTAAAATATTAGAAATTTAAAGCAAGATATGCTTCCTTTTCAATAGAAACCCCACACTTGTACAATGCTTTGTTATATTTAATAACTATTATTTTGATACCTTTTTGAAGAAGTATTTTAGTTTTCGAATTCTACCAATTTTTGTCATGTCTGGTAAACAGGAAGGGCATACAGGTGCAATAATATACCTAATATGAAATCAAAGTGAATTATGTTAATGCTAAATGAAAAAAGGGTATACCATCTTAGTGATAATATTTAAAATAACAGGTATGCATTTCCTGCCCCATTTTCATGTTTATGGTGATCTCAATTAACTTTATGTGACTTAAGTTTCAGCTCTAACCAGTGAATTTATGCATTTTCCTGCCTCACTAGCAATCAATAAAGCAGTAATTGAAATGGGATACAATTAATGCATATGCACTTGCACACTTCCTTATTTCAATGCCTTTTTCTTTGCTTCCAATCCATCTGGTGCTAAGTGCTTCCTAAAATGTGGCACATGGCTGTGTTGTAGTAGAGATTTTAATGATTAAATGCCCAACTCATTAAAGCAACAGTTTTTATTTATTTATTTTTTTGTGCTAGAATATACTATAACATTCTGCCCTAGAGATGTGAAACACATTGAACACATTTCATGGTACTTAAACAGGAGGGAAACTCTGCTGAGCTGATTAATACACAACCTACTGTAGTGCAGCATATATATGACAGGATCTGACAGGATCCCACAATAACTTCTTAAGCTGTGCTTGCTCCGGCAACATGGCCTGAGAGTTATGTCTCAGAAACTCTGTGCTGCACTGATGAACCCACAAAGGGCGAAACAGTACTGTATGTAGCTTGAGTATATATATATATATATATATTTATATGTAAATGCTGTATGGAACTATATGCATAAAAAGAGTGAAAGGAGATNCAATAGAAACCCCACACTTGTACAATGCTTTGTTATATTTAATAACTATTATTTTGATACCTTTTTGAAGAAGTATTTTAGTTTTCGAATTCTACCAATTTTTGTCATGTCTGGTAAACAGGAAGGGCATACAGGTGCAATAATATACCTAATATGAAATCAAAGTGAATTATGTTAATGCTAAATGAAAAAAGGGTATACCATCTTAGTGATAATATTTAAAATAACAGGTATGCATTTCCTGCCCCATTTTCATGTTTATGGTGATCTCAATTAACTTTATGTGACTTAAGTTTCAGCTCTAACCAGTGAATTTATGCATTTTCCTGCCTCACTAGCAATCAATAAAGCAGTAATTGAAATGGGATACAATAAATGCATATGCACTTGCACACTTCCTTATTTCAATGCCTTTTTCTTTGCTTTATTTGCTTCCAATCCATCTAGTGCTAAGTGCTTCCTAAAATGTGGTACATGGCTGTGTTGTAGTAGAGATTTTAATGATTAAATGCCCAACTCATTTAAGCAACAGTTTTTATTTATTTATTTTTTTGTGCTAGAATATACTATAACATTCTGCCCTAGAGATGTGAAACACATTGAACACATTTCATGGTACTTAAACAGGAGGGAAACTCTGCTGAGCTGATTAATACACAACCTACTGTAGTGCAGCATATATATGACAGGATCTGACAGGATCCCACAATAACTTCTTAAGCTGTGCTTGCTCCGGCAACATGGCCTGAGAGTTATGTCTCAGAAACTCTGTGCTGCACTGATGAACCCACAAAGGGCGAAACAGTACTGTATGTAGCTTGAGTATATATATATATATATATATTTATATGTAAATGCTGTATGGAACTATATGCATAAAAAGAGTGAAAGGAGATGATGAACACAGGATTTAAAGGATAGAATATTTAATTCTTCAACTTTGTAATAATGAAACCCAGAATCATTGGCTTATCAGACCGGTGGTTAGCATAGTACATCCATCTCATCTTTTTTAATGTTTTATAACTCTTGTTGCCAATGATGCAGGATTGGGAAGGGTGAGTGAATAGCATGATGTTCCATACTTTCATGAAAGAGAATGTGATAATACTTGTCTGTCATATGCAGTTATGTTAGATTAAAATTAAGCTGTGTTTTGGGGAGTTTTGGGGGTTTTTCTAGCATGATACAAAATATTCTGTGGCCTGGGAACTTATCTGAATTTATGGTTGATGAAGTGCCATAAACAAAGGGTTGGTTAATGTTATGGACAAGTCTAATCTTTATACAATAATGAGGTTAGAAGTAAATCCTTTTATGTATCACTGGTTCTATTTGATATTTTAAAATGAGTACTTCTTACTTAAAAGCTCTATATTAGTGCTGGACATTATTAAGAAGATATTCTTAATCTAAGAATCTGTTCATCATATGGGCACCTTTATTTTTTACTAACTCAATCTTATCAACATTTTAACTATTGATCCTTCCTGCTAAGTTCAAGAAGGAAAGATTCACTTTCAACAGCTATAATTCTTATTCAAGAATCTTTTGACAGTGTTAATAATAATGAATTAACTATGCTCCTAATGTTGTAGCTCCCATGGCTTCTGTTTTTAATTCCTTAGCACATGTAGATCAATTTCTATTTACACATTTTACCTATGTTTTTTGCAAGTGGTTGATAAGTATTGATTTGTTTTAGAATAATTGTACTCTCCACATTTTTTCAGATTGTTTGGAATGTCTGAATGAGTGTTTTCTGTACCAGTTTGTGATTGCTGCCTCAATTGCTGCTGTTAAACAGTCTGTCCAGGCTGTTTCAGCAAATTCAAACTGGAGGCTTTGGATTTAAAGTTTAGCTTGTTCTTTTCTACAAAAACAAAATGTTTAAGTATTGAAGAACATAATTAAGCTTTTTACTTTATTAACAGTGACACATGCTGAAGTATTTTGCCATTTTTACTACATACACAATGCCATATGTAATAGCATGTTAGGTAATGGATGCTGCCATGTAGATATACAAAACCACAGCACACAGTTTTATTCTTGTTTAAGAATCATTGACAGTGTAGTCTTGTTTTTAAGTTATGTTGTCATTTTCTTTGTGATAAACAACAGCACTACTAATTTATTTTACCATGTAATCACCAGTTCCTGCACTTTCCTCGACAGTTAAAAGTGCCCCTTGTGTAATTGACACTAATATAAACAATTCTTTTTGCATAGTTGGCCCTTTTTTGGTTATTATTTACTGCAAAACTTGATTAATACTGTATTTTGTCTTTTTTTCAAATCAAAGTAGTCTTTGTTATACATTTTAAATTCTGTCATACTTTGACTTGCCTAACTGTATATATGGGAATATTTAGTGTCTTATTTGCAGATGGGATGACTGTCTTCAGTGAACTAATTGTGTCCGGACTTGTATGGGTTGTACCTGTAGTGATACAATTCCTTGTAACCCATTTAGTTGCTTTTCTATTTTGGTTTTATGCAGATTTGGGGATGCAGATGCTCCATCACCTGATATTTGTTTAAATTCATACTTTGTAACTATTCTGTTGACTGAACCTTGTGAAATAGCCAGCTAGAGAATATGTGCTGATAACAGTATATCAATCTATGGAATGTATAAAGTCTTAGGAATAGGTAGTACTACAGACATGGAAACATATGGTGCCCTTTGGAATAGATGTTTTGCTCAAATAGCTGTTTGTATGGAACAGTAGCCACATCCTGGGCAATGGCTTTCACTAACTGTCAAAACCCAGTGAGGGTAGAAATGGGTATGAACCCCCTGGTTGATCAGGGTTTATCCACCTATGAATGTGAAGACTGGATCCAGGATACTGCACAGAGGAAACCACCAGAGTGGTTCAACTTACAGGAAGGCAGACCCAGCTAAGCTGCATGGAGTGCAAAGAGGTCACAATGAGACACAAAGGACACTGATGGCCATCAACTGCATTCTAGTCTTGCCACTGAATCCAGATGGGGAGGAATGAGAGAGTCTAATGACCTCTCCTTCACTATGACCCAACTTACACATACGTCAAGGCATCACCTACTGTGACCCACCTGTTGTAATAGTTGAATGATGAAGCAGCTAGTGCATATACACTGGTAAGGTGAAGTCAAGAACCTGCACTCAGGCTGCCCAGGGCATGGGGTCTCTCATTACTAGACTGAAGGAGCAGTGGAGCTTGGCAGCCCATTGGGTGTCTGAACAGCTCTCTTTAGGATCACTCCACTCACCTCCAGGTTTGCAAAGGAGGGTCAGCTGAGATTTTTTACTGGAACAGTTCCAGTGTTGAAGAATGTCAAAGCAGGGGTGGGTTTTGGGTATAAGATCTAATCTGATAAGCAAGTTGACCAACCTAAAAAAGACGAATGAATGGTTTATGCAACTATAGATCTCCCTGAAAGTAAAGTTCCATGTCAACATCATCAATCTTTATGGCCACACACATAGAAGCCCTGGCAGACTCTGTTCAAGGAGGATAAGCTTGCCATTGTAGGCAATTTCAATGGCAGAGTTGCTACAGACTGCCAGTTTTGGGAAGAGGCTACCAGGAGGAATAAAGTTGGCAAAAGACATCTGTGTAGCCAAAGACATCCCTGTCACTAATATAGTCTTCTACCTACCCAGCTGTAAGAAGACATCCCAGATGCACTTGTGACATCCAGAAGCAACAAATCGGAGAATCACATTAGAAAACTTCTCAGCTACTGTAACATGCCTCGTGCTACAACAGGAATTGCACTATCAGAGTTACGTATAATCGTGAGATTTGATAAACTTCCATCGTTTACAATACCTCTTCATGCACAAAAATCTGCACAAATACATTATCCTTCCAGAAAAGCAACCATAAAATACTTGTTGATAAACGGAATAATACAAAGAAAGATCCATTCAAGAAAAATGCTAATGTCCTCACTGATGACCTAGCCAGTCACTGTGATGAATTGAAAGTACATGAGGTTATCATCCCTGAAAAATAGCAAAAGTAAGTGGTGATAACTTATTGCAAGGATGGAAAAACTGTATTGAGAAACTCAAAAGCCATACTTTATAAGCAACCACTAAGAGCACCCAATGTTAACAGCACCTGTAAAAAGCTACATGTACCTGTTTTTACCAAAACTACAGATTCATTATTTCTACCACAGTATGTTGTTATTTGCAATGGCAATGATTGCAACAGTGTTCAAAATGATGGCAAAATTATTGATAAACCTGTCTAAACAGGTAGCAGTTGCCCAATTATAATAACAAAGTTACCAATAAAATAAAAACAGGTTTCCTCTATCAATGATGAAGCAAGCATTTGCATTCCTCAAGTTGATATCAGCACATCTTTGGCAGAGTGCCCATTAGAATTAGAGGTCCAGAAAACCATTATTCCTCTCAAAAAGCATCCCAGCTTAAATTTACAGGGCAGGGGGACTAGTCTTGGATCAGAACCCCTCCAAGCTATTTCATACCATGTGGGTTCAGGAAGGATTACACCATTGTTTATCTCTACAATAGAAAAGAAAATAGGCAATCCTTCAATAACCACCATGGCATTTCTGCCTATGTCGTTGCTTACCAAACCCTTGCTAGAGTCCTCCCCAACAACCTAGGTGAGTAAATAGAAGACAGAAATTTGCCAAAAAGTCACAGTATTTTCAGAGAGGGTCTTGGGATAGTTGATGTGACAAAGTTTATCAGCATGCTCCCAGATTTCCGTGATGGTATGCTTGTTCAAGCACAGGATGATGAAACCAGTAACAGGATATGGTTCAGGACTGCTGGAAAAGTCTTCCATCTATGGAGAGTTAAAGGAAAGATTAAGGTGAGACAGGGCTGAGTGCACAATGTTCTGTTCCTAGACAAATGGACACTAATCCATGCTGCAGAGGAACAAGCACAGCTGAGGTTGAGCTGCTTTTCTGTCAGCAATAGCCTCGGCCTCACAATCTGAAAGAAAACCGAGATCTTGCACCAACCCTGCGCTACAGAGACCATAAATGAAACCAACTATCACAATTGAAAGGAAACCCATAAAGCTGTTGACAAGTTCACATACAGTACGTCAGCACCACGCTCTTCAGATCTGTGAAAATCAAGATGAGGTTGATGCACGCATACCAAGGCAAACGCATTTGGATGGCTACGAGAGTTGATGTGGAAGAGAAGAGGTATCAAGCAAGGCACTAAGCCAAATGTCTGTTGAGCAGTTGTACTCCCCACTATTGTTTATGGTTGTGACACATTATGTAAATGCCATACAAGTAAATAAAAACTGCTTCTACAAGAATTCCCCGAGATACCTGGTGAAAATCACCTGACAAACAAAGTTCCAGACAAATGTTCTTTCTTGAGCTGCTCTGCTAAGCATCCACTCCCTACTGAGGAAAGGCCAAGCCAGGTGGGCAGGCCGCTTTGTTAGGGTACCAAATACACGCTTTCCTAAGAGATTATTCTATGATAAGCTAGGAAAGGCAAATGCACACACGATGGACAGAAAATGCACTACATGAATATAGTCAATCTTGCTGAAGAGCTTCAAGATCAACCCAAACACCCTAGAGCTTTTAGCTCAAAATCACTTAGCCGGACAAAGTTACATCAGCAAAGGTGTCGCCTCTTACCTGTAGACAGAATTGTCAAGGCCCAAAGAAAACAAGCTGCGCAAGGCCGAAACCAACTCCTTGACACTAGCCCCTAAGGACCACCAGTTCGCGGCCTGTGGAAGAGGCTTCCAAGCACGAATCGGACTGATCCGGCTCAGCATAATACACTGTTGCCCGACGGACAAACTTCATTTCAGTCTACAAGAATAACAAGTAAAGGTACAAAGAGATCAATAGAAATCCAGCAACCTCAAAGAGTTATTGTTTAATTATTGACTCCAGGTGAAGGTAACTGTAACAACTGTAATTTACAAGAACAACATTATGCTTGATAATGTATCAGGCTTTTAATAGAAATTAGAATACCATTATTTGTAAATGTTGAATTTCAGAACTTTTTTCACTTTCGTTTACATGTACCTTACTATCATTCGTAAAAACTAAAGCTGCTGGTTAAATGATTTTTTGTTGTACATGTTTTCCTAATCTATTGATGGTCTGTTCATGTAGTTGTTTTTCTGTAAATTTATTTCTCCATTTTCTCGATTGAAGCTTTCCAGTCACACGAGTAGGCAAATTTTTGGTTTTATTATCGGGAATTTGGGGTTTCTACAGTACAAATTGTATGGTTTGGGGAGGAATGGGCCATATCAATTTTTGTCACTTGATGCCAATTTTTATAAGATCAATACCTCGAGAAGGAACAATCTTTAACCTACACTCAGATATATCAGTCCAGGGAGGTGTTTAACTGTCAATTAGTTGGCAAGAGCTCTGCCAAGTAGTAAGCCGTAAACTAACAGCTGAAATGCAGACCTACTAGATTTCANGGTCTTGGGATAGTTGATGTGACAAAGTTTATCAGCATGCTCCCAGATTTCCGTGATGGTATGCTTGTTCAAGCACTGGATGATGGAGATGCGTGATGCATTCTAAGTCAACGATCAGGTCAAGCAAGGTTGTATACTCGAACCTACACTTCAACATAATATTCTCAGCCACTTTGTCAAATTACTTCTGCAAGGATGATGAAACCAGTAACAGGATATGGTTCAGGACTGCTGGAAAAGTCTTCCATCTATGGAGAGTTAAAGGAAAGATTAAGGTGAGACAGGGCTGAGTGCACAATGTTCTGTTCCTAGACAAATGGACACTAATCCATGCTGCAGAGGAACAAGCACAGCTGAGGTTGAGCTGCTTTTCTGTCAGCAATAGCCTCGGCCTCACAATCTGAAAGAAAACCGAGATCTTGCACCAACCCTGCGCTACAGAGACCATAAATGAAACCAACTATCACAATTGAAAGGAAACCCATAAAGCTGTTGACAAGTTCACATACAGTACGTCAGCACCACGCTCTTCAGATCTGTGAAAATCAAGATGAGGTTGATGCACGCATACCAAGGCAAACGCATTTGGATGGCTACGAGAGTTGATGTGGAAGAGAAGAGGTATCAAGCAAGGCACTAAGCCAAATGTCTGTTGAGCAGTTGTACTCCCCACTATTGTTTATGGTTGTGACACATTATGTAAATGCCATACAAGTAAATAAAAACTGCTTCTACAAGAATTCCCCGAGATACCTGGTGAAAATCACCTGACAAACAAAGTTCGAGACAAATGTTCTTTCTTGAGCTGCTCTGCTAAGCATCCACTCCCTACTGAGGAAAGGCCAAGCCAGGTGGGCAGGCCGCTTTGTTAGGGTACCAAATACACGCTTTCCTAAGAGATTATTCTATGATAAGCTAGGAAAGGCAAATGCACACACGATGGACAGAAAATGCACTACATGAATATAGTCAATCTTGCTGAAGAGCTTCAAGATCAACCCAAACACCCTAGAGCTTTTAGCTCAAAATCACTTAGCCGGACAAAGTTACATCAGCAAAGGTGTCGCCTCTTACCTGTAGACAGAATTGTCAAGGCCCAAAGAAAACAAGCTGCGCAAGGCCGAAACCAACTCCTTGACACTAGCCCCTAAGGACCACCAGTTCGCGGCCTGTGGAAGAGGCTTCCAAGCACGAATCGGACTGATCCGGCTCAGCATAATACACTGTTGCCCGACGGACAAACTTCATTTCAGTCTACAAGAATAACAAGTAAAGGTACAAAGAGATCAATAGAAATCCAGCAACCTCAAAGAGTTATTGTTTAATTATTGACTCCAGGTGAAGGTAACTGTAACAACTGTAATTTACAAGAACAACATTATGCTTGATAATGTATCAGGCTTTTAATAGAAATTAGAATACCATTATTTGTAAATGTTGAATTTCAGAACTTTTTTCACTTTCGTTTACATGTACCTTACTATCATTCGTAAAAACTAAAGCTGTTGGTTAAATGATTTTTTGTTGTACATGTTTTCCTAATCTATTGATGGTCTGTTCATGTAGTTGTTTTTCTGTAAATTTATTTCTCCATTTTCTCGATTGAAGCTTTCCAGTCACACGAGTAGGCAAATTTTTGGTTTTATTATCGGGAATTTGGGGTTTCTACAGTACAAATTGTATGGTTTGGGGAGGAATGGGCCATATCAATTTTTGTCACTTGATGCCAATTTTTATAAGATCAATACCTCGAGAAGGAACAATCTTTAACCTACACTCAGATATATCAGTCCAGGGAGGTGTTTAACTGTCAATTAGTTGGCAAGAGCTCTGCCAAGTAGTAAGCCGTAAACTAACAGCTGAAATGCAGACCTACTAGATTTCAGTCATCATTGTCCTTTCCCAGTAAGTTTCTGAAATGAGCAATGCTGTAATTTGTAAAATTAGTGTGATTGAAATTCACGGTAGATAGAAAGAACCCTCTTGAAGTTACTAGTTAAGTTTTATGGTCATTTGCTGAGTTGGTAAGAAGCCATATGAAGGCAGGGGTATACTAGATAATTGAGATAATTCAGATAATTGAGTATCATGTCGCAATTCATACTGTACGGAGCAGAAATTGAGCATTGAAGTAAAACAAACTCTCATTGTTAAAACTGAGGTGAAATTGCTGTGGTTAATGCAGAGATACTGAAACTGAAAAAGCATAAGACCAAATCCAATGGAAAGGAAAGCGCTCTAGAGGAGACCATTGAAAAAAACACAAGGGACGCATGACTGAGATGATCAGATAAGATGGAACAAAGGAAAGGTGACCCTAGAGATCTAGGCTAGCAGTAGATGCATACTTAGTAAAACTGAATCTTGAAGGACGACACAAGGAAAAGAAAAACATCCAAAAATTAAATAAGGAAGGTGACGAGAAAAAAGGTTGCAATACACCAATAATTATGGCAACAGAATCTGCCTTTTTGGCAAAGTAGTAAGTGAAAAGAAGAAAAAATAGATATTGTAAGCATTGATTCTGTGTGTGTTGTGTTTCACATCATGTATTGTGATTCTGCATTTCTCACAGTTATGGTAATATCATAAATGTGAGAATAAAGCATTGATCAACACTTTGCAACTTTTTCTTATGAGCTTAGCTTAAAAAAAAGCATAGAATAGAGCCTAAAGAAATCTAACACGCTAAAGGTAATAATTTCTGGGAATTGGAAGTAACGCCTGGAAAAGCGAACTAAAAAGGCACGATCTTGCCAAGTTGTCTTTAATTTCAAATGTGGAAGTTGCTCAAAGCTAAATTAACTAAAATTTGGAAGAACAAAAGGAATGTTTGAAAGCTACTGTGCGTACCAATTTTGCTTAATAACTCCTATCACAAAAACTCGTATTGAATGGGCCTGTTTTTTCTATCTGTAACTATAACTGAATTATTTCTACTGGTAAACGTTTTCAAGTAAGATCACAATGTTAGATTGCATCTTTTTCTGGAATAAGGACAAAGACTACCAGCTCTAGTACAGGTATGGTGATCAATACTGTGCGGTAGACTTTAACTGATTTATCTTTCCATTCATTGAATTAAGAATCAAAGAATGTCATGCTGTCAGAAAACCATTGACTGAAAATGACGTGAATCCTGTTCAGCAAACATGAAACGCTCTTGGACAGGGCCCACGCTACCGGGGGGGCCGAGGGGGCCATGGCCCCCTCACTTTTTTGCAAAGCAAAAGTGTTAAAAGTGTTATTTGCTTAATACGCTTCATCAATATGCAACACGCGTGTCAGATAGTTTGTTTGCTTTAGTTGATTGTTTTGAAAATGAACTCATAGTGCGCATGGATGTATTTCACATCCAAATTTACGAAATCTTGAAAAACAAATATAGTGTTGTTGTGTGTATCGAGTTAACATGGCGTCTAATCGTAAAATCACAGATATCTTCAAAGTAGCTCAGAAAAAAGACAAGTCATCATCTGATGTATCCAGTGTATCTACAACGTCGACAAGCACGGCTGAACCTGAAGAAGTTCCATCGTCATCGGCTGCATCTACAGTGCTCCCATATCGACCACCAAAAAGTTTCACCTTTCCAAAGACAAAAATCGGAGATAGAAGTCGCTCCTGTCAGTACCAATGGTTTGATCAATTCTCTTGGCTACATTATGACACAAGGTACATTTATGATTAATTTTATAAAAGCAGCTTCGTATTGAGTTACACATCACAGTTACCAAAACCAGTCAATATTATCATCGTGAAATGTCTAGGGGGTATGAAATGAGCGCCATGACGATTCACTTTCTACATCGTTGGTTTCTTCGACGTTTGAAGATTATATGTTCTTTTTTATTGTTGTAGGTCAGACCGTGTCTTCTGCAGTTACTGTACGAAACAAAGCAAAAATCAAGCTTTACTTAGTGAGAGGAACAAAGAACAGGCGTACATTAGCATCGGTTTCAATTCGTGGAAGAAGGCGCCGAAATGTTTTGAAACCCATCAAATGACAAACTGTCACAAAGCAGCTGCTGCATTGGAAACAGTGGTACCTCAATGTGGGAATGTGGCCGAGCTAACCAACAAGAGCATCGCGGATTCTCGTCAACTAGAGCGGAAGTATTTGATCGATGTCATAAGATGTCTCCAATATTTGGCAAGACAAGGCATTGCTATTCAAGGGAATCCAGGGAATGACAACTTCACCCAATTGCTCTTATTGCTTGGGACAAAAGATCCTGGGATTAAAGCAAAACTCGATAAAAGTAGAATGAAATACACGCACAATGAAATACAGAATGAACTTTTAGATCTGATGGCGCAGCATGTTGCTAGACAGAAACTCCATGAGATCAGAGAAAGGCACGTTTTTGCTATAATGGCAGATGAGTATACGGACATAGGCAACCTTGAGCAGCTGTCCATGTGCTTTAGAACAGTGGATGACGATTTGGTCATCAGTGAAGATTTTCTCGGCTTTTACGAACTGAACGATATCCGTAGTGATACAATAGTGAATGCTATCAAAGACGTTTTGCTACGATCAAACTTGTCCTTAGAAAATTGTAGGGGACAAACCTACGACGGTGCGAGCAACATGATGGGTAAACGGTCAGGAGTTGCAACTCAGATCCAGGAAATCCAACCTAAAGCTATTGTTACCCATTGTCATGGTCATACATTGAGTTTGGCAGTCAAAGATCTGACATCATCTTGTGAAGTTCTGTCAAACACGATGGGTACTGTGGGAGAAATTTGCGTGCTTGTAAAGTACTCACCGAAAAGAGAAAAGATTTTGGGATCCCTGGATGAAATGATCGAGGATGGTGCGACTGCAGAGAATGGAGAGAAAGAAAAGCCTGTGTCCTTGAATAAACTTTCAACCACAAGGTGGACAGTGAGAGCTTCTTGTTTCAAAAAAATCATTCAGAAGTACGGAACTTTGCAACAGCTTTGGGCGACTTGCCTGAGTGAAAAGCTTGATGCCGAAACTCGTGCTCGTATCATTGGATGCCAGTCTCAAATGGAATCATTTTCCTTCTTTTTTGGCCTCTTGCTAAGTCATAGGTTGTATAGTTTGACAGATAACCTATCAAAAACTTTGCAAGAAGAGAAGATGTCAGCTATAAATGGTCAAAGAAATGCCGATTTAACTGTCAAAACCTTAAAAGGTATGAGGACATCTCAAGATTTCAACCTCTTCTTCGAAACTGTAAAGCTGAAGGCGAGTAAGTTGGATGTAGAAGAACCATCTTTACCGAGGAAACGCCGCAGACCGAAGTATTCGCTAATGCAATTTTTGGATGGTTATGAAGATTCCTCTCGGAATACGAAGGAATATCACCCTGAATCAGCAGTTGATCACTACCGTATTATCTACTTTGATGCAATTGATACTGTGGTTAAAGCAATAACCGATCGTTTCGAGCAACCGAGTTATCAATTCTTTTCAAATATCGAGCAGCTAATGATAAAAGCCATCAAGTCAGAGTCGTATGAAGCGGAGCTGAAGAAGTTGGAAAATTATAGAGATGATCTTGATCTCTCTGCTTTACCGGCTGAGCTTCAAATTCTCAGAACCATCTGTGCTGATGAGGATGTCTCTCACTTTAAAGAAATAAAGATGAAACTTGCATCTCAACCAAGAGAACACAGAGGACTTATCAGCAACGTAATGAAGTTAACTAAGCTCGTTCTCGTAAGCGCAGCTACAAGTGCCACACCAGAAAGATCGTTTTCTCTAGCTCGTAGGCTTAAAACATGGATTAGATCAAGTATATTACAAAAGCGATTCAACTCTTTGGCACTACTATCTTGCCACAAGGAACTTTGTGACAAACTCTCACTAATCGAGGTTGCTAATGAGTTTGTTGATTCTAAAGCAAATAGGAAAAATATATTTGGAAAATTTGATAAAAACGACTTGTAAATTTAACAGGATTATATACTTACTTATACTTATATACTTATGCATGGATATAGTGGTATATCTGTAGTTTTAATTTGTCTTTCACTATTAAAAGTAACCTTTGAAACATGAAAAAGAGTTCATTTTTAGCCCTTCTAGACACCCTGATTTTCAAAAATTTTCTGTCCCGTCGGCCCCAACCATGGTGGGGCCTCCTTAGATAGTAACTCGTGTGGCCCCTCCACTTTTCAAATGCGTTGCGTGGGCCCTGTTGGAAAGGCAAAATACTTCAGCTCGACCTGGTCTAAACGCTCATTTAGTTCTCTTTTCCTTACCCCTGAGGAGTAAAAGTACAATGGCCAATTTCATCAAAGCTATGTTTCCCAGTGAATGACATTCAGGCCAGTTGGTAACTGTGAGCCGCAAGTCTCATCTCCATCTTTAAATGTTAAAACCCAATTTGTCTCAAATGATACACAAAATCCATTTTTCTAGTCACTGTTCACAATTGCTGTATCAACACTATAGAGGCCACGGCCACACTAGAGAAAAAGATTTATTGATTCGCTTCTTTACCAACAGTACCTTGAAATACCTATTGCACACCAATGAAGACACTAAGAGGCCCCAAAGTCTGTGGTCCCTGAGCACCTAAGAAAAATGTTGTTGTTATTCCCATTTTAAATTATCAGTTTGGGAAAACATGTAATCCACCTGTATTCTATCCACTGAGCCAGCGCACCTGAGGAAGGTTACGACGACATTAGTATCTCTTCCGACAGAGACTGTCAAATTCTAATATGCTTCTTAGAATCTGAAAATGGCTTACCAGTGTCACATACTGTAGATTTTTGTCAAACTCGGCTTCACCTAAGAAGTTATCAAAGTTAAAGAACTACTTTTTGGTGCTATTTCTTTGATTAAAAATAAATTTTGGAGATGAGGACAACTTCTTTTCATCTGGGTAGACCTTAATTATTAACTCGTTGGGGAGATCTTCATTTGTCTTTGATATAGATTTATACCAATTTGACACGAGCAATTTCATAATTAGAAAGTCTATCTAACCTTTGCTTCCTCTTAACTTTTTTTTTTGTCCCTCATAACAAAGTTAACCATCTTTAACAGTGTTTAGAAATATGCTTGTTGTAGGAAGGTTGATAGAAGCCAGTTTATCCTTTGGAGCACACCTTTTCACAGTATCAGATTCATTGCTAGAAAGACTACAGTATACCAAGTGTCTACCATTCTTGTAAATGGGGTTAAAGCACCTGGAATCATGCTTGGGTATTGATGAATTTTAGTCATCTACCAGGCAATCATCAGCAGGTAAATGGTGGTCAGCAGCAAAAATATGAAACCCAAGTACACGATGGCCACTGACAGGAAACTCCACACATTGGAAGAAGTAGATGAAGAAAACAATCTTAGGACATTCTCCAAACATATACACAACCAGATAAATAAGCCAACTGAATATTTGGTGCAACTAGACATATTTTTGCTTTCTTGGACAGTGAAACCTTCAAGAGGCTGTTCAGCAGCCTAGACAAGCCAAACTCAGAGTGCCTCTCGATTGCATTGAGTTCCAAGCTAATGAGAAACAAGGATGCACTTCAATAGGTCCAGAGAAGAGCTACCCGCCTAGCATATGATTTATCCCATCTCTCATACAGTGAGCGACTATGAATTCTCACGTTATCACTGGAGTATCGGAGACAGAGAGCTGACATAGTCCGGCCTATAAGATCCTCAACGACTTTGACAAAACCAGGAGTGACCCGTCCCTGAAGTGTATGCGGGAACGCAATGTTCATCCCCTACCTGTCCAACACAACCAGGGTCATGCGAAAAAAGCACAGACTCAGAACTAATTTGAATAAGAAAACCTTTTTCTATGGTAGGAGTGGCAAGCTCATGGAACAATCTGGGTCAGGACTCATTATCCCATCCGTAAATTCCCTAAAAGCTAGACTGTCAAAGAAGTACAAAAAACATCCAGACCTATACAGCTACAGGTTCTCTTATTAACTTCTAGCCGAAGCATTCCGTTCAATTTTCTGCATTGCGCCCTCTACTAATGAAAAGAGGACACCAAACGTGACTAAAGGGTCTAATTATCCTAATCGGGTATCTAATGACCTCCACTTAACGTAACTTTTTAATGTAAGTAATATTCGCTTTCTCCGTGAGGTTACGATACCTGGTACCAGCAACAAAAGAGCCGACACCGTGCCTCGATTTCCTTCCCCATATTTACACTCAAATTACAAACACAAATAGAACATGGACTCCCTAACCTTGAAGCTAACCTGCCCCCATACCTTAAGAAAGTCTAGGAAATGAGACAATTTATATTGTATTAGTAATCTGATTTTCCTTGAGGGATTTTTTCTCATACCCACTGACCTTCGCCGATTTGTGCTTGACCAACTTCACATTGAATATTGTGATGTATTGCAACATTGGTGAACCCGAAGAAATAGAAAGATGCTGGCCCTGCAGTAAACTCCTGTGAACTCAACACATTTCTACAGACATAGGATGTATCACACCACAAGTCATCTATGGGCTACCTAGTCATCAAGGGGTGGAGGAGCTCTTTTGGAGCCAACGGCTATTCACACTAAGGGAGAGTAGAAAGTGGACCTTGTACTTACTTTCGGCAGCCTCGTAACTCTCGCTTTCCCCACTTTGTCCTTTAGTCCTCATTGGTGATGTTTCTGACAAAGGGAGAAGAACTGCTGTTTTCAGGGTCAGTTGTTGTTTATTGTGAGTGGTGGAGATGCTATGCGGGTTTTTTTTCTTTGATGCCATGTCACTAATAAGGGTACTGGAGGTAAACATTTACAAAGATAGTTCATTCATTCTCTCTGTGTCTGCTTACAATACATCTACTGACCTCCTCCACATATTCCTACAATGACTTTTTCTCAAACCAATAATAATTGCAAACCCAGCTCCTCAACTGCTAACGTGGATCCCTACTATCATGTTTCCTTTACCAACATTAGGGGTCTGCGTTTTAACTTTCTGGAGGTTAAAATTCATTTACATGGGACCAAACCTGACTTGTTGTTTCTTTGTGTAACCGGCATTAGCCCACCAAATTCAGTTGATGATTTCAACAAGATTCCAGGTTATTTTACCATGGCCACTAAACACGATCTACAAAACCGCCATGGCCATGGAATTTGGTGCCTACATAAAAGACGGTTTTTCATGTGGTTTCAAATGACGATAAATCTCTGAAAAAATTGACAATATCTTGTCTGAATATCCTTCTGCTAACATTCATATCTGAGCTGACCTTTAATGTTCACAAGGTCGAATGGCTAGTCTATTCCAACAAGACTGATGGTGAAGGAAGGTTTTGTCATGACTTTTCCTCTGCTTATGAGTTAACCCAAGTTGTAGATATACCCACCCCCGTGCCTGATATTGATGGACATTTTGCAAGCCTTCTTGATATTTTTCTGACAATTTGCCGAAAACAGTGTGCACCTACTTTTCTATCTCCTGCAAGGCAACTGGTCCTGACAATATTCCAACCATTGTCCTTAATTATCTGTTGCCGGAACCTGCTTCTATTCTTACAAAGCTATTCAATCGTTGCTTAAAAGAGAAATGCTTTCCATCTTCTTGGAAAATTTCATCAGTCTGCCCAGTATTCAAAAATACTGGGGAAGAGTTATCTTCATCTCAGTATAGACCAATCAGTCTACTTAGTGTCATTAGTAAACTGTTTGAGTCCATGATAAACCAAGCAGTAATCAATCACACATTCAGCTAAAACTGATCCAATCCTGTCTACTAATACACAAGTACGAGCGTCTCAAAGAAGACAGCCTTCACGTTGGCAAAGGGTGAACTGGACAAATACAGTTCGGACGAATGTCTTCGTAAACATGGACACCACAATTGGTCTGAGTCTTTGACTCCTAGTGTGGCACCCGAGAATTTTCTAATGGAAATATATTTCTGGGTTCCTCCAGCATACGATACAACGTATTTCAAAAATTCTCTGCTTTTGCAAGCTGGCGATGTAGGAAGACATCCTGGACCTACGGATGACCATGCCACATCAACTCCTTCCAACCGAGACGAAAGGAAGACCAGGCGTAATGTCGTCAATGGCGTTCGAGTTTGGAGTCCCGACTCAATGGCAGTGAAGTGAGCAATCTGCAAGAAAACGATTAACAAAGGTCCGAACCTACGAGCTTCCTTTGAATTTGTAGCAACTGGCTGTACGATGAGATGCCACTCCAAGTGCGCTGGTTTCACTGATGGACAGATCCGGTAGATGAGGAAAAGGGGCATTATCAAGTGGCATTGGTCTAAGCATGGGACCACTATTATATGGGTAGAAAAACCGGCAACCGCCATTCCGCAAGAGGAGCATATCGACCGCACGTTTGCTATTGGAACTCCATGTCACTCGTGTGGGAAAGGAATCAAGACCGAAGGAGAAACAGACGCCTTCATCTGCGAAGCCGACGGATGCTCGGCCATCTGCCATCGAATTATGTCGTGCAGTGGCGTGCCAGCTACCAAGTTAGCATCAACTCGTTCGATGCAGCGTTGGAGATGCTCCCATCACCACCGCGATGAGGGATTGACAAATCATCCAGTTGTTCGGGAAAAGACTACGATCATGTCACCACAAGTGGTCGTCAGTTTGGTCGCCAAGACTGCATGTACGAAATGCAAGCACAACCTCTAGTCAGACTTCCGCCCTGTGAGATGTCAGTTGTGTCAAAAGCTATTCCACAAAAAGTGAAATACTGCAAAATCTGTTTCCTGGAAGTGTCCCTCATGTATGGAACGATCGATCCAACACATACGTGACCAGCTACCAGTGCTCAGTCGTGATTAACCCTCCACTATCTCGCAACCTTTACCACCATCGAAGAAAGGGAGTTTGTCAATAATGCTATGAAATGCTGATGGTATCCGTGCCAAGATGTTCGAGTTACGCGAGTTTCTGCTCGAGAACCGCATCGACGTCATTGGAATACAAGAATCAAAACTGAGAGCGATCAATCAAGATCCGCGACTTGATGGCTATGCGACAATCCGGTGCGACCGTCCAAATTGCAGAGGTGGTGGTCTGCTCCTATTTATCAAGAATGACGTCGTCTTCGATAAGAAATCATCTGTATTTGGGAAAGGCCTCGAAGTGCAGTCGGATAAGACTTGGAAAGAAAGATCGGATGGACCTATCAAACAACTACCTCCCAAACACCGAGGTACAACAGGCAGAGTTTGATTATATCCGATTTCTGTTTCCGCCTGATCGATTATTGTGGGCGACTTGAATGGACACTCATGACTATGGGATACCTGCCAACCAGCCAACGCGAGAGGGTCAGATCTTGTGAACTGGATCACTGATACTGATCTTTGTGTCCTAAACGATGGCTCACCGACTCGACACAGTCGCATTACTGGCAATGGAAGCTCACTCGATCTTTCATTGGTGGGCTCCCACTGGTCAGCAAAAACTTCCTTACGCCTGCAGGACTCAATTGGAGATTCCGATCATCTTTCGATCCTGATCTCTGTGGCAGCGACAACCCATTTGCAGCCATGCGCCCCAACAACAGCAAGATGGAAAAGAAACGGAGTGGACTGAGAAGTTTTTAGTGAAGCAGTAGAGGAACGTATTGTGACATCTCCACCAGCCGACACGCTTCAAGACCAAGTATCGAACTTCATCTCAATCTTACACGAAGCAACAAAATCCCACGTTGGGAAGACCAAGCCCGGAGGCAAGACCAAGTCTTGGATGAGGTCTCAGGTTAGGGCAGTGATCAGGAAGCGAAAACGATGTCACAGACCCAAAACGCAAGGCAAATGTGTTTGCAAAGCACTATGCTACTGTCAGTCGCCAGCCTCACCTAACACCAGAAGAGCGGAAACTCCCTAGACAGTTGAGGAAGACCTTGGAACCACCAGATATCCGTCCTAGCAGTTGTACTTCTATTACGATGGGTGAGCGTAAGTCAGCAATTTCCCGACAAAAATCGAAGGGAGTATCTGATTCAGACAACATTCCGCCGACGTTCCTAAATGCCCTTAGACCATGGGCGTTATCGGAACTTCTCTTCATATTTAACTGTTCTTTCAAGGATGCTGACGTTCTCAGAATCTGGCGAGTGGCCACCATCATTCCACTGTTAAAAGCTGGGAAACCTGCCAGTGATGTAGCATGGTACCGACCAGTAAGCCTTACATCTTGTGTAGTTAAACGTATCATCGCACACAGGCTATACTTTTTGGCTGAAACGAATGGGTGGTTTAGCTCGATTCAGGCAGGTTTCCGTAAAGGCCCCAGCTATGAAGATCAGATCCTGCGCATTGTTCAGAGCATTGCGGATGGTTTCCAGTCCAAGCCACTGCGCCGGTCAGTATTGGCCTTGTTGGACTTTAGCAAAGCCTATGNCAATCAAGATCCGCGACTTGATGGCTATGCGACAATCCGGTGCGACCTTCCAAATTGCAGAGGTGGTGGTCTGCTCCTATTTATCAAGAATGACGTCGTCTTCGATAAGAAATCATCTGTATTTGGGAAAGGCCTCGAAGTGCAGTCGGATAAGACTTGGAAAGAAAGATCGGATGGACCTATCAAACAACTACCTCCCAAACACCGAGGTACAACAGGCAGAGTTTGATTATATCCGATTTCTGTTTCCGCCTGATCGATTATTGTGGGCGACTTGAATGGACACTCATGACTATGGGATACCTGCCAACCAGCCAACGCGAGAGGGTCAGATCTTGTGAACTGGATCACTGATACTGATCTTTGTGTCCTAAACGATGGCTCACCGACTCGACACAGTCGCATTACTGGCAATGGAAGCTCACTCGATCTTTCATTGGTGGGCTCCCACTGGTCAGCAAAAACTTCCTTACGCCTGCAGGACTCAATTGGAGATTCCGATCATCTTTCGATCCTGATCTCTGTGGCAGCGACAACCCATTTGCAGCCATGCGCCCCAACAACAGCAAGATGGAAAAGAAACGGAGTGGACTGAGAAGTTTTTAGTGAAGCAGTAGAGGAACGTATTGTGACATCTCCACCAGCCGACACGCTTCAAGACCAAGTATCGAATTCATCTCAATCTTACACGAAGCAACAAAATCCCACGTTGGGAAGACCAAGCCCGGAGGCAAGACCAAGTCTTGGATGAGGTCTTAGGTTAGGGCAGTGATCAGGAAGCGAAAACGATTCCGGAGAAACATCCGTGTCCAGCGTACTGTATGGATTGTATCCTGCTAAGAAGCAAATGAGATGATCAAGGAGGCCAAAGCAAAAAGTTGGCGTAACTTCATTGAAGAAGCAATAGGTTCGTCTGACGACTCCCGCCTCTGGAAAATCGTCCACTCACTGAATGGAACACCTGATGCAAATTCGCCAAATGAAGCTATGCTCCACCGTAATCGGTACGTCACAGACCCAAAACGCAAGGCAAATGTGTTTGCAAAGCACTATGCTACTGTCAGTCGCCAGCCTCACCTAACACCAGAAGAGCGGAAACTCCCTAGACAGTTGAGGAAGACCTTGGAACCACCAGATATCCGTCCTAGCAGTTGTACTTCTATTACGATGGGTGAGCGTAAGTCAGCAATTTCCCGACAAAAATCGAAGGGAGTATCTGATTCAGACAACATTCCGCCGACGTTCCTAAATGCCCTTAGACCATGGGCGTTATCGGAACTTCTCTTCATATTTAACTGTTCTTTCAAGGATGCTGACGTTCTCAGAATCTGGCGAGTGGCCACCATCATTCCACTGTTAAAAGCTGGGAAACCTGCCAGTGATGTAGCATGGTACCGACCAGTAAGCCTTACATCTTGTGTAGTTAAACGTATCATCGCACACAGGCTATACTTTTTGGCTGAAACGAATGGGTGATTTAGCTCGATTCAGGCAGGTTTCCGTAAAGGCCCCAGCTATGAAGATCAGATCCTGCGCATTGTTCAGAGCATTGCGGATGGTTTCCAGTCCAAGCCACTGCGCCGGTCAGTATTGGCCTTGTTGGACTTTAGCAAAGCCTATGATACCGTATGGAAGCAGAAGCTTCTCCTCGATCTTCTGAAACCAGGAGTTCTTCCACATTACGTCCGATGGCTACGAGCCTTCCTACAAGATCGTCGAGCCCGGGTTCGTCTTTACAGAGCCAATAGTAATTCAGTCCGATTACAACAAGGTCTGCCGCAAGGATCGGTTCTACCACCCCTTCTGTTCATCCTCTACACCAACAACCTAGCCATCCGCCTCCTTGAAGATACGGTCAACGAGATGTTTGCAAACGACGTTTCGATCCTTGGATCATCTACAGACAAGGTACGTGCAGAAGCAAAAGTGCAGAAGTCAATCAACATGGTGGTAGTGTGGAGCAAAGAGTGGAAGTTGCACCTAAATCCAACTAAAAGCGAGTCCTGTGTCTTCTCAACCTGGACAAATGATGTTGCTTGGAAACAGACGCTGAAGGTGGATGGCCAGGTGATCCCAAATAACGCAACGCCAAAACTACTTGGGGTAACAGTCGGTAGAGCATTGACTTTCCAGACACATGTCCAAAACGTCACTGCAGCAGCAATCAACAGAATCCGCCTTCCTCGAGCCGTTGCTCATACGGATTGGGGATGGGATCGACTACATTTACTCGCGCTGTTTCACGGCTTTATTCGGAGCAGACTCATCTATGCGGGCCCAGCCTGGCAGCCATGGCTTTCCAAAACTAGTCTGGAGAAATTAGAGCGTGCCCAGAACAGAGCACTGCGGGTTGTAACAGGACAATTTCAATCCACACCACTGGAAGCCATAAATCTGGAATCATATGTCCCGTGTTTCAAGACATTGAGTGATCGTGTCATCCTAAAATCATTCCAGGAAACCAAGAGATTCCCTCTAGACCATCCACTAGAATTTTGCTTGATGGGGAATTTGGCAACCGGCTGTCAAAATGTAATAATTGGAGATTAGCTGCATCAGAGCCGTCGTCGAAGATCCCTGCTGCAGATAAACAACGGAAACCACTCAACTTCTTCCCTTTCGCACCCTGGTATGATCACAATCATGTTTCAGTAAGGTCGTCAATAGAGGGAATTCGAGCCAAGTCCGACGCGGTCGAGAAACGTCGAGAATGCTCGATAAGAACGATCTTTCCCATACATGCAGACTTTGGTGTCTATACGGATGAATCGGCAGCAGAATTTACACGAGGCGGTGGGGCGGGTGCTGTGGTGACGTGTGACAATGCTGCAAATTCCCAACTATCATCAAAACCATCCAGTGTCAGAGACGGATGCTGACCAGCTTTGAGGAAGAAATTCAGGCAATGGAACTCGCTCTTGATTGGGCACAGATAAATTCGAATGAGTCTACTGTTTTGATATGCACTGACGGCCAATCACTGTGCGAAACCTTGACTTCATGCTAACCGACCTGCGTCCAATTCCACAGAACTACTCAGCTTTCAAACAACGAATGCACAAAGCCGCATGCCTCCACATCCCCCGGGGTTGCCGCACAAAGTACCTTCCTGGCCTTACCAGCGACTCAAAACGTCTGCCCCGAGACTATGAGGTAATGTTTAGTTCTGACCCGTTCAATGACCAAGCTCTTCAGATTGGGAAGTAGCTTCTTGATATGGTTTGAATGGAGCGCAGGACGGCCTGGCAAAACATGATTGAGAACACAGACATAAAAAATAAACAGTAAAAAGGCCTGTAGCACGATAAAAGGCTAGGAGAAAACAAGACCGATCCTCCCAAACAATGCAATGTCACACCCAATCAGGTGGCAAGTTAACTGGTGGCAAATGGACGGAGCAAAGAAAGGAGAAGACACACTGGAGTTCTCTCCTCCACCAGACTGCCATCCCAAGACCAGAACATGTCTTACCTAATTCGCCCTTTCTCTGCTGAAGAACTCCACCAAGGCACCAAACAACTCAAATCAGGAAAAGCAGCCGGCCCTGATGACATCCTGACTGAATTTCTCAAGAACATGGGACCTAAAGCAACCACCTGGATCCTAGAGATGTTCAATGCATGCCTCACCACACAGCAAATCCCAGCCATATGGAGAAAGGCAAAAGTAGTTGCCATACTGAAACCTGGCAAAAACTCTGATGAACCGAAGAGCTACCGACCCATTTCACTGCTATGCATCAGCTACAAGCTCTTTGAGAGACTACTACTCACCCGAGTCTGCCCAATAGTAGAGCTCCAACTAACCCCCGACCAAGCTGGCTTCAGGCAAGGGAAATCCTGCGAAAGTCAGTTGTTGAAGCTCACCCAACAAATCGAAGACGGCTTCCAAAAGAAGCTCATAACTGGAGCAGCTTTTGTCGATCTGAGTGCCGCCTACGACACTGTCCAACACCGGCTTATGATTAACAAGCTGTACCATTTCACTCACGACACAAAATTCTGCAACATGATCCGCTCTTTGCTATCTAACCGTAGGTTCTATGTCGTACTGAATGACAAGCGCAGCCGATGGTTTAATCAGAGAAACGGACTCCCTCAGGGAAGTGTGCTAGCACCAACTCTGTTCAATATATACACAAATGACCAACCAATCTTTGAGGCCTGCAACAGGTTCATCTACGCAGATGATCTGTGCATTACCACACAGAAAAGTAACTTCTCTGATGTGGAGCGAACCATAGAAGATGCACTGGCAGGGATGTCCATATACTACAATGAAAATCACCTAAAAGCCAACCCCACCAAAACCCAACTCTGTAGTTTCCACCT
Organism: Morbakka virulenta; assembly: GCA_003991215.1. Lineage (NCBI taxonomy): Eukaryota > Metazoa > Cnidaria > Cubozoa > Carybdeida > Carukiidae > Morbakka > Morbakka virulenta. Next base: position 427,286 of record RDPX01000097.1, on the reverse strand, counting down.
GAAAAACAGAGAAGCACGTCGACAACTAGATGTGACATGGGAAGGCCAACGAGTCCAAAATGATCCCAACCCAGTGTATCTGGGGGTTACTCTTGACCGCACCCTATCATACAAGGAGCACATCACCAAGCTCCGAGGCAAAGTGTCAACAAGGAATAACATCCTTCGTAAACTTGTAAATAGCAAGTGGGGCGCAGCTCCCGCAACACTGCGCACGACTGCCCTTGGTCTATGCTTCTCAGCCGCTGAATATGCCAGCTCAGTGTGGTGCAGATCTAGCCACGCCCGCAAAATCGACCTGATTCTAAATGACACCTGCCGTATTGTAACGGGGTGTCTAAAGCCAACACCTGTAGCCTGTGTCTATGCCCTAGCTGGTCTTGCCCCTCCCAGAATCCGACGAGAGGTTCACAGTCTCGATCAGCGCCGGAAGCAGGAAGATGACAATAGACATCCACTTCATCAGCATTCCACCATCCGGAAGAGACTGTTCTCCCGGAGCAGTTTCATGGACTCCACCACGCCCCTCACCACCCCCAACGACCAAGCCATTGAGGAGAAATGGTTGACAAGCTGGAAGGGACACAGCATGGCAGACTCATGGACAAGCAGAGGCATAGTGCCAACTCAACAACTCGCCAGCGGAAATGAGCTACCGTGGCCAATATGGAAGACCCTCAACAGATTTCGAGTTGAGCAAGGCCGATGCAAGGCCTCTCTAAAAGTGTAGAACATGAGCCCCACCAGTACCTGTGACTGCGGCAGTGAGCAAACCATGGCACACCTCATGTCCTGTAGCCTCGCTCCAAAGTGCACCGCCGACGACCTTGCCAATCCCAGCGACGCAGCAGTGACCTGCGCCACTTTCTGGAGTAAAGAGATCTGAGATGATGATTGCCACGAGACTCGACGAAGAAGAACTGTGCGAAGCTATTCTGGGGTATGCCGAGTCAGTGTTAATGGTACGGTCGTTGCTTGCTAAGGTTCGATGCCAAGTCACCATACACTGGATTCCTGGCCACGCCGGGATTCCAGGAAATGAAATTGTTGATGGTGCTGCCAAGGTCGCGGCTTCCCAGGACGAGTTACGTAAGCAGATGTTCCTGAAAAGCATCATCAACACCATCAGAGCGATAGTCATGGACCCTCCCACAATCCATCTACGCATCCTAGCAGTTTATCATGGCAGATCAAAAAGGGTTGACGACGAACTGAAAACATGATCAGATCGCATCCTCCTAGAAAGACTGCGTTCAGACCACCACCCAACATTCGCTGGTTACCCACATCGTTTATCACCTAACACGACCAATCCAGCTTGCCCATGTGGAGAAGAGCAAGAAGACATTGAACACTGGCTGGTTAGATGCCACGCCAGGGATGAGTTCCGAATGAGAATATTCGGGTATCACTCTGGGAAGATGTGCTGGTTGGCTTTTAGCCCTCATAATGTGGTCGCGTTCGCGAGATCCACTTTTGATCTTGACGCGGGCTCACAGAGCCACACATACTAACAACAACAACACAAGTACGAAACTCTGAAAGAAAAATCAAAAAGGTAAATTGTCCTTGCCAGGAAGGGGTATACTTGATTTGATGTCAACTTCGCAAAAAGTTATTTGTGATGCCAACCTCGTTTGTGAAAAATAGATAAGATAAACCTCGTTTGTAAATCTACTTTTCCATCTTGTTTTGAGTGAGATGCAAAGGTAAAAGCGAAGGTAACCATCCGTGTCTTTTTATCGTCTTATCGATGTGCTGGCGCAGGAGATAGATAAGACTCAGGGGACGCGAGAAGGCGCTTGATGTAGAAAGTACGGTAACAGACACTGTTCGTTGTTAATTTAATATTATTTAATAACACACAGGTGATATTGAAGTTAAGGCTCAGTCTGTAGTGTGACCATGTCTTTTTGCTCATGGACTAAAGGGGAGATTTTTAAAGACCATTTTGATGCTGGAGTTTATGCTTGTGTAATGTGTGGGTATGAACTGTTCCACAGCACTGCAAAATACAAGCATTCGTCTCCTTGGCCAGCTTTTAACGCCACGGTAAATGAAGACAGTCTCCAGAAGAGGCCTGATGGACACAAAGCTTACAAAGTGTCGTGTGGAAAGTGTGGAAACGGACTTGGTCATGAATTTTTGGACGACCCAAAACCTGGACAGTCGCGCTTCTGAATATTTTCTACCTCTTTAAGGTTCAACAAAGCCAGTTAAAGAGGAAATCATTTTGTGACCATTTAAAGAGAGGAGTTTAGGGTATAAGTACACTATCTTCATCCAGTCAAGATATTGTTATGAAGCTACTACAAAAACTATTTAAGTAGTGGGAAGCTGAGTGTTAATGCGAAATACTTTGGCTGTTTGTCGAACAATTTTGTTCCCTGTTCATTACCCATTGCATTGGCGTATTCTTCTGTACATGGGATCTTGTATAATATACTTATTTTGTAGTGACAAATGTCTGTTTACATATTAAATGAATAATAATTTTTTGGTGATAACTTGTTCGAGGGCTACTGCAAGTTATATATATAGTTATATATATAGTTATATATATATATATATATATAGTGGCACTTGGTCGATACCACAGATGAAACCAAAAAGTTTTCGATTTGAATATATGAAATACTGTTTTTCTATCGGTGACACCAGTACCTGATGGTGGTGGTCATATAATACTTAGAATACAGAAAAGTTAATAATATTTTGTCGTATTTGTACTTTGTAGATGAGAGTTAATAAATGTAGTTTTATTACAAGTCAAATGAAAAAACAATTTTTGCTGCTTTAAATTTGAGACTTGTTACTGTGTAATTCGGATCACTGAGTTCAAAAATTACAATAGTTTTCTTACGTCAAGCTTTACAGCCATGAACTGGGTCAAATTGATCATGCTCAAAGAAGCCTGCAGTCAAAGGGTCAAGTGAAGAAGTGCATCAACTTGGCATTATTAGGAAAATAAATACTGTTTAAATCTGGTTTTTGTGGTAACCGTGGTTGAGTTTGCAGTAAAATCTCACTAGGAGCACCGGTACGAGTTTCAGTACAAGTTTAGCATTCAGAGAGTAAGGTGCCGTTCGGTCAGCCATGTGCATGTGCAATTTTTTAGTCTTTAAACGTCTTGAATCTTCCGTCTACTATTAAGTTATGTATCCATTTAAACGTTTTTTATCGATGAATATTATACGATCGTGTATGATATTTTGTTCTTTGTTTTCAGATTAATTCTATGAAATAACACTTAATAGCATGGCCTTTTTCCGTATCTGTATCTGTCGTGCACGTTGCTGAATCCAGGAGTCTGGCATCGACGCAACCTAGGAAATGTATCAATTCCCATGACTAGATTTGTCACACCTGCGTTGCACTTACTGCACCCGATCAAAGAAAATGTATGTGTATTTGTGAAGCAAGAATATTTAGCTTATTTTTACATTGAATTAGGTGATCAAGATAAACCTTGGCTCCACACAATGTTTGTTAACCCTGTGTTGAAAATCTGCGTCAGTGGACAAAGGGCGAAAGGAAGCAATTAGGATGTGCAGACACCTGACAAACAACCTGAAATCTTCAGCCAGTTTGAACTAAATGATTTAGTTAGAGACTTAAGTCTGTCAAAAGAGTCGGCAGAAGTGTCAGCCTCTGAATTTAAAGAAAAGAATTTGTTGGAAGATAATACAAATGTTACTTTCTATCACAGCTGGAGAACAATTTGTTTTCTGTTGTCACATAGCAGGACTGTTAAAAGCAATGAATGTTTTAAAGTATGACCCAAGTGAGTGGCGACTTTTCAGACAGTTAAAGAAGAGTGTGAAATATGTATTGCTTCACATTTGAAACTTGTGTGGGGAGATTCCTATTGGTCATTCTGTGCACTTAAAAGAGGAGCATAAACATATAAAAACTATTAAATTCATTAAAAAATTTAGTCTTTTTGGGACAGCCGAGCCAAGGACAAACATTGGGAACACAAAGTCTGACCAGTTAGAGGATGTTTAACTGTTGGAGAGAAACATGTAATACAACCGCCAGTTGCTCCGCGAGAGAAAAGCATTTCCCCACCCCTTCATATCAAATGAAACTTATAAAGCAATTTGTGGAGGACAGCTTTTCAAGTTCATATGTAGAACATTGCAGGCTCAAGTTACGAGAAAATTATGGCTGGCATTTTCGATGGACCACAAATGAGAAGGTCAATGCAAGGCAAAAAGACCTCGAATTCATTGAGTTGTGAAGAAAAGGGGGCATGGGATTCACTTGTGGCACTTGTGAAAGGGTTTGTTGGAAATGAAAAAGCTAAAAATCACAAGGATTTGGTTAAGACATTGTTTGACAATTTCCATCGTTCAGGCTGCAACATGAGCATGGAGATCCATTTCCTTTTGAGTCATCTTGACAAAGTTCCTGCTAATCTTAGTGATGTCAACGATAAAAATGGAGAGAGCTTCCATCAAGATATAAAAATTATGGAGGAGAGATATCAAGGCCGATGGAGTATAAACATTGTGACTGACTACTACTAGAGCATTCAACTAGGATTGTGTTGAACGTCAACACTCTGGACTGTCACGCAAGCAAAAATTTCTTCGGTAAAACTGTATTGTACGGGCATCTACCGACCGAAACCTGGGAATAACACGAACGGGAAAACGGTAAGTACTAATGGTAAGCTTAGGGTAGACAAGTTGAGGAACGAAACCTTTTTTTCATTTCTGTTCCACCCGGAGGTGAGTGGTCCAGAGGTCCTTTAAACTTTCCTGATGCTGGCAGCTTTTCAGGAGAATTACGAGTTTTAGATCTAAAGTGCCAGTTTGCATGCCTGAAATTCGGCCTTTGTCAAAGGTATTTTTTTTTGCTATTTTGCGGTTTTCTCCTCTGTTTTATGTTTGAAATTAATAAAAATGCTTCATACTGTGGTAAGTC
>RDPX01000097.1:392479-407369 GCA_003991215.1 Morbakka virulenta | reverse complement strand
TTTTTTTCTATTGTACATATATGTATGCATTAAATTGTATTTTTATTATATTTGAAACAAACTTTTGCCACATTCATGCATAAACATTTGTGGATTATGTAATTAAATGCAAAAAAGGCTAATTACATAACGAGCAAAGAGTTCTACATAAATGACCGCTGTTTAAGTAATGGTGGTATCCTGATCAAATAAAAAACATATTGTTCTTTTACAAAATACAAACCATATATAAGCATGTTATATATTGTTGCCGAGCTACAGCTATCCATCACCTACATGGAAAAAGGACACAAATTCTCTCTTCAATAGGTACTGTTATTTTATTTAAACCTATGATGTTTCTTGGTAAAAATTGTATCATAATTTGTGCTGCTGTCATACTCAAGTAAGACTTGCTTGTAGTCTTCAAGTACCATATAAAAGAGCTTTGTATCATTTTTTATGATTTGTGATATTCATTTAACTGAATAGCAAACAGGAATTACTTGAAGATTTAGTTACATATGAATTGATAAATTACCTAGTTCTTGGTCCCTCATCTTATGCAACTGGTTCACAGAGTGAACCTTGTTGATTACCATGTGCTGGATAGCTCTCCAGGTAGATAATTTTCTCTTTTGTGTCAGATGTAGGCTATTTTGTAAAGCTAAACATTTAAATTGTCAGAAATATGGTGTGTGGAATAAGGTATGTCAGGATACAGAAATTATTGGTTGAAGTTTAAGAGTTTCATTACTAAAAAACTTCAGGCAAAATGCCATGATGAGAAGTAGAAAGTGATGAATAACAATTGACAAATGGAAACAACTTTGATATCTTAAAGGAATGCTTAAAAGTGTGGAATGGCCATCTTGAACACTGATCTTGTTTGGTTTTCTTGCTAAGCTTAGAAGGGATTAGTTTGTTGTTCTTGGTCTGTTAAGGGAGTACATTAACATTGGCAATTTAAAGCCTCTCTATCCACAATACAACTGCCTTAAAACCCCTTGTGTATTTTTTTATTAAAGAAGCTGAAAATGCCACCATCACAGAGAACAGTATTCAACAGTACCCACTTTTAAGTTATAGTAGCAGATGCCATCAACCATTTATTTTGTTGTAAATTACCTAGTAGGTCATACCAAATTTCAACTGACTTCTAATATTTGGTGATACTTCACCTTTAGTTATGCACCATTATGGCTGTCAGATCATGTTGTTATGAACCTTATGATCTAGCCACCCTGACTTGAACTGCAATCCACGAGTTTGCACATGTGTTTACCAGAAGAAGTTTGTTTTATTCCACGTCAATGAGGGGGGAGTCCTGATAAGGTGTCAAACAGTAGGAACACAAGAGATAATAAGGCTGATGGTTGTTTAGATGAAAACTACGATGGAAAGTTCTACCCATGTTGAGTCAGTTAAGATGAGCACATAGTACAGTGGCAGTGAAGATATGTACTTTACTAAGCTGGAAAATTTACCCAACATGATAATTAGCTTCAGAACAAGCTGGTAGTGGGAGTGCTTACCCTGTGATTTCTGCCCTCTAGAACAGTTTCAATATTTCACATTGATTTCTTAAGTATGTAAGAAAGTTTTCATGAAGTCAATAAAATTTGATTACAATTTCTTTACTTAGTATGGATGCTAATAAAAACATTCACATAAACAGGAACAGCTTTAAATATTTTGTCTTTTGTTGTAAGTTCTAACCTATTAGTCTGATAAAAGGGAAGATGTAACCTGTGACAAGGACAAAGGTAGGGCCTAGAAGTAAAACAAGATTAAGATTGAAATATAAGTGGAGACTATGGTCCTTCTTTTCCTGTAGAACCAACTTAAGTACAATACACAGTAGCCCATATGTGAAGCACAAGAAGTGCCCATGCCAGGTAGTGGGTACAAAAAAATTACATAATGAAGATTGTATACTCTAAAATGACACATTGGCATCATCATTTTTTCTTCTCTCGGTGTACTATAAAACTTAATTTTCAAGGCCTAAAGGAGGTGGTGGCTAGGGTAACAGATGAAGGCTGTTGGTTTAATGATGCAGTTAGGGTTCTAGTACATAAAATTGGTCATCATTTCCCTCATTATTGCAGTGCCATTGGTACACTTATGGTAAAGATGGCACTATGCTGGGTCTGATGCACTTTGCCTGTTTTGCAGCAGAACTGGTTTGAAACAAACTTTCTTATGTGAAACCAGTGTCCATCTGTGTAGGTGGATCAAGGTTATTACAGACTTTTGTTACTCCAAAATTGAACTAATGGATCTTTGTGAGTATTGATTGTTCGGGCCAATATTTGTTCTTTGTAGCAAAGTGATAGTGGTACTTTTTCATATAACTTTTTGGTCATTTAGTTGCAGTTATTGATGAGTGGGTTGGTTTTGTTGCAATCATAGTTACCTGAAAAGGCCCTGGTTGCTAATCAGGGAGTTAAGGTAGGCCACAGTGACTACCAGTGTTGCTTACAGATGACAGTATGTCATATGAGTTCATCTTCCAGCACTTGTATGGCCTTGTGGCAACTCAATTCTTCATGTCATTTTTTACCCTTCCTGTATTGATTGAGATTCATTGTACAAGAAGAGATTTATCTTGATCAAGTTTCCTGGTGCTGAATTTGTTGGAATATCTACAACAGGAAAATCATGTGGTTGTAGTTACATGCTTTGCATAATGAGGTCATTTCTCAAAAGCTTTGTGGTCCCCATCAATGAGGCAAGAAAGGTCTCAAAATTTACCATAGCCGAAAGTGGGGTAGAGGACAAGCTCTCTTATCCTTATAAAATACTTCCATGGCATGCATAAAATGTAGCCTCTGGTAACCAAAGCCCAACCCTGGCATTCCTGACCACAAGACTGTTTATGCTAACAGCGGATAGGAGCGAAGGCGATCCACTGGGGCCTCAAAGCCAGTTCATGGCGGATGGGGCTCTTTTGCCTTGTAAAGGCAGCTCATCTAGGAGAAGGTAACTCTGATTTCAAATCCCCCTGCTGCAGGTTAAAGATGAAGATGGATTAGCAGGACCATCGAATCCCCACCAAAGGTAGTACAAGAGTGCAACTCGGGAATGGTTTTGGATTGCTGGAGGCAAACCATTCTAAAGGTTTGTTGTCATCAGACCTTGCCAGTCGGACTATAAAAACAAGGCACTTAGGAATTATGAATTTCGACACCTCCAATTTGAACATGGCTGGGGCGTATCCCACAAACGACGCGCAGTATGCTGTTAGAAATCTGCAAGGTGTACCGCAACAACCCGAATTGCGGCTAAAGAAGAGAGGGGCTATTGACAGGTTTAGAATAATAAGCTGGAATGTAGGGACTATGACGGGTAAAGCCAAAGAGATAGCTGACGCAATGAATCGGAGAAAGATAGATATCCTTTATGTGCCAGAGACGAAATGGAAGGGTGATCGAGCAGATCGGAAGATTGGGAGTGGCTACCGGTTAATATATTACGGAACAGAGAAGAAAACAAATGTAGGCATAATATGCAGTGCCGAAGAAAAATATGTTATACATATACAAAGGAGCAGTGGCAGCTGCACAATGATAAAGTTAGCAACCGGAGAAGGAATTATAAATATAATATCAGGATTTGCCACCCAGATAGGACGTGCCAAGGAAGAAAAGGATAATTCCTATAAGGAGCTAGAGAGAGTAGTGTGAACCATACCGGGAAACGAAAGAATTCTGATATGGGCACATTTAAATGGTCATGTCGGCAGTAGTAATGAGAACTATGAAACACTCCACGGAGGTAAAGCTTACGGCAGACAAAACAGAGAAGTGGAGAGGATTTTAGATTTAGCAGTAGAATTCAACCTATCACAAATACTCTATTCACCAAGAGAGAAGAACATCTGATTACTTTCAAGAGTGGCAACAGTAGTAGTCAGATCGATTACATACTTGTTCGGGAAAGAAACAGATTTGAAGTCTTGAACTGTGAAGTGATACCTGGTGAGACTGCAGTAACACAGCACAGACTATTGGTTGCTGATTTGAGAATTGAAAGGAAGAAGCGGAAAACCCTCAGAAGAAAACCCAGGATAAAGGGGTGGAAACTTAAGGATGAAGATGTCGTAACCAACTTCAAGAATAGAGTAATTACAAAGAAGAAGAAATCTAGCACCCGCCGAATCCATAGACCAGGCGTGGAACCAAATGAAAGAAGCAGTTATTGAAGAAACAAAAAGGGCCTGTGGGATCAAGAAAGGACGGAAGCCCTCGAATAGAGATGAATGGTGGTGGACGACTGAAGTACAGGAGGCAATTAAGAAAAAGAAAGACGCTTTCAAACGATGGCAAAGAAATAAAGATCCAGAATCACTTTTGAGCTATCAAGTACAGAGGAATATTGCCAAGCGCTCTGTCGCAAAAGCGAAAGCACAAGCATCACAACAACTTTACCACGAGTTAGAAATTAAAGAAGGCGAGGAGAACATTTTTAAGGTAGCAAAGGCACGGGACCGAGCAAAGAGGGGTCTTACTGAAACAGCTGTAATATAGAATGCGAGAGGATATATATTGACAGAAGAAGTGGGAATATGCAGAAGATGTAAATCCTACTTCCAGGAGCTTCTAAACACAGAAAACGAGAGAGGACGCTTACCAAGTATTGAAAAAACGGAGGGCATAGAGATAAACATCCAAAAGAAGTGGTAGCAGCTATGAAGTGTGTTAAGCAGGGGAAAGCGCCGGGACCAACTGGATTGGAGATAGAGAGCGTAATGGCATTGGGTGACGAGGGAATAAATGGGGGGTTTTTTCAACAAAATATGAGAGGCAGAGGAAATACCGAAAGATTGGAAGCCCATTTCTTTGATTCCCATTTTTTAAAATAAAGGCAGTGCTGCAGATTGTGAAAATTACAGGGGAATTAAATTGTTAGAACATGAGATCTATGAAGTCTATGAAGGGACAGTCGACAAGAGGCTTAGAAAGCAAATAGAAATTGATGATGTGCAATTCGCATTTATGCCTGGAAAAGGAATCACCGACCCGATGTTCATTATCAGACAGAGGCAAGAAAAATACCTCGAAGGTAACGATCCGCTGTATGTGGCATTCGTGTGGAAGACAGCATGCCTGGTCTCCATGATGCCATCCTCAGTATTGTGATACCAGAATCGGGTGCAAAAGATCAGAAATCTACCAGTCAGTAAAATCGTCTGATGATCTTAGGAATGGGCTTGAAGCCAGAGGGTTTACTTTAAAGCGTACGACTGTATACTACCACCTTCTTCCAGTGAACGTCAGACACCATGATGCAAAACGTCACATCAAGACAGTTCCTGTAAAACTTTGCAAAGCCCAGGACAACATGAGGAAGCCACACGGCGATGGCCACTTTGCTATGGCATCTGTCTTTTTAGACGAAAACATATTTTTTCTTTCACAAGATGACAAGGCAAAAGTTCCTCTTGGGCTTCCTGCATAAAAACAACAAACGGCAATCTTGATACACCTGGATAACAAAGCTAAGCTGCCAGATCATACCTTTCCAATTGGAGAGAAGCATAAGCTGACGTCTTCAGTGTATGCCTCTTGCTTGCAAAAGGAAGACGGCACAAGTGGATACAGCGGTCCAACTTATATTGCAATTCGCAGCTCCAAACATGACAAGAGTTGCGCATATTCACGTCATGAAGACTTCAAAGAATTAAGGTGACTTTCTGGATTCTTCTTAATATGTTTCATTTTATTTGCTGTTAATTGTAAAGGAAAGCAGAAATCACGTTGATGTTTGTTAGACAGCAAAAGAATGAAATAATATCAACATTGCAATACACATCTCCATTTAAATGGTTAGGTTTCGAGGGTACTTCAGTTATTTTTTTCAAAGCTAAAGCAACATAACTTTTACTTGGAGTCCCATCCCCCAACATTTCAAATTGAATTTTGTGTCAATCAATGTGAACATTTCTGACGAACCAAATTTTTGTGTAGTCAACACACATTTCTGGCAATTTTGGAAATGTTAATGTTGTGAATCCCCATATTGCGTGTGTGCATTTTCAGTTTCAGGTAATACTTTTATGGATGTTTTTTTTTCTAACCTAAAATTTGACTTTGGCAGTGCAAGTGTTGCATGATGTGGCGATCTGAGCACTCTGAAATTTAATAAATAACTTTTTTATTCCACCAGGTTGGATGAGTTTCAAGAGGCTTCACACTTCAACGGAAAACTGAAACCTCTTGTGTTTGTGTACGTTGATGGAGAACCTGATGAGGCACCCAAAAACCAACAGACTCTTGGTATGTGGAGCTCTATTTTCATGGAGTTCGGTCTTGACATGATTTGCGTCTTCACACATGCACCAGGAGGCAGTGCATACAACCAAGTCGAGAGGAGAATGGCTCCACTATCAAAAGAAGTAGCAGGCATTGTACTTCAATTCAATTTGTTGGGCAGCCACCTGAATCAAAGCAATGTTACCGTGGATGAAGCCTGGAAAAGAAGAACTTCAAAGGCTACTATATGAGAAAGCCGTTTCTCATATAGTATTATAACCACTTTATTCATAAGAAGTTCTCCACAAATTTGTGATGTGTTCTTTGAAATTGGCACAAGTGTCTTAATCACTCATGATAAAACGCGCTTTAGTCTTAGAATTTTAAGTATTTTTATTGTAAAATTTGATGTTGATGCTAGAAACCTTATCCCCTAAATTTACCATTTACATTTTAGGTGCTGAAGAGATTCTTGCTGAAGTTTGGTCAGAGTCAGTGATAAATGGTCACCCCGTTGTTGCGAATTACATTGATCCCCCAGAAACTCCACGCGATGTAATTTCCCTCATCCAGAACGAAGCTTGGAAAGCAAAGCATGTACGACAGTCGCAGTACCTGCTTCAAATTGTAAAATGCAATGATTCCAACTGCTGCAATGAATGGAGAACAAACTACAACAAGTTCTTCCCCAAAAGGTAGAGTGGGTCATTTTATCTTGTATCAGTTGACTGGAATAAATTTTAATCAACTTAATTTTCAAGATTTCTTTTTGTAAGCTAAAGACACTGGTCCTTGCAAAATTTGTGTTTGCCATTTGCGATGTTTTTCCTGCCAATTTCATGCAGATTTCCTAATTTTTAATTATACACTTAATCAGACATGTCCATTGCTTACTGCAATGTTAAGCTTCTTGCTTTCCTTCCAATATTTTCATTAATATACAGAAGGTCCTAAATTAAAATTAATCTCATTGTTGATCCTGAAACACAAAAGATGTTAAATTCTTCAAATTTACCCCCATCCTATAACTTTATTTTCCGATAGGTTTCTGCCGCCATCAATCCCTGTTGCTGCAAATGCTGACTGCTTGGCTGTGAACGAGAAGGATGAACACTATGGCACACTGTTCCAGGGAATCCATATGCAGTCACTGGGACTCACCAATGGTTCTTTCGACCAGTTCTGTCCATCACTTCAGAAAAAAGCCCTCAGTGGCAACACTGTGGTGCAGCGAAGTAGATGTCGACATTGTGGAACCTACCATTCCACCATTAAAGCGAAAATTGAGCATTCAAGGATGTGTCGCTTGGCAGGGATTCAGGAAACTGATGATGTAGAAAGTGAAAGCAAAGGAAGTTAAAATATCGAGAGTGAAGCAGAAGATGACCAGAGCGGAGATAATGACGATTTTACCTCACGAGTAGAATATGTTGGGAATATTTTTGACGCCATTGATAGTTTTTTCAAAGTGTAAAAACAGAGATGTTCAATTGAAAGGCTATTTCAAGCTATTGTTTTTTCTCTTAAGTTTTACATTTCACTCGGAGGTACTTTTATCACCCCTGCTTTAAACTTCTAATCCCCTGATAGAAATCCATAAATTAAGAACAAGTGTCAATATTTTATATTCGTTTGCAGAAAAAGTTCAGGGAAAAAGTGGTTGAAGTCATTTGTGAACGATCCCAAACACAATGATAAGTTGTCTTAGCTGACATCACTTTTTCTCTATGCGCAAACTTCACGTGAACCTGACCAATGTCCTGTCTGTCTCACTACTCTGCCATTCTTCGTGCACACACCACATTAACAACAATATGGCCAGGTGACGACTTTCCTGCCAATTGAGATCAATCAAACGAGTATGTTCTGTACTAGCTCTTGAACCAGTCTCTGGCAGTGCAAATCTCTCATCACCACCAGCTTTAGTTACTTTAGTAGCAGGTAAATTTCTTACACCAAACGAGACCACTGAGCCGCTTATTTAGAAAAAGAATTCGCATATAGCACACGTCATCTAGCACGGGAGATGGCTTTCAACCGAAAAGTCTATGCTTCTTCGAAATAAGCTGTTTTTTATTTATTCTAACGAACTGTACCATACTATGGCAAAACATATCACAACATTTAAAACTTGGTTTCTTCTTTTATTGCTGTGTTGATGTTTAAGTGTGACTTAAACATCATCTTGAAAAGTGATTAGACTGTCGGTGGTGATATGTGCACGGATTCTTGTTGTAGTGGATTCTTTTATTGTGTTTGGTTCAGGACTGAAATCATGGATATGCTTCAAGGTATGATGAGGGTGATATATACTGCTGGATGGTGACTGGCTGATTTTGACTGTTCTGGCTACTGGTGTGACAGTAACTATGGATGCTTGGCTGGTTCAATGGGTGTCGGTGTCTTCCAAGTTACGGTCTTCAAAATCAAGGATGGCAATCGTTCGGGCTTTTGTTAAAAATTTTCTCTCAACTTTTGGTAGGCATGGGCACTTGCAGAAGTAAAGTGTCGTTGTTCTGTCGGCACTTTGATACAGTGGACATGATGGTTTAAGCTGATGGAGTGTTTCTTTTATGTGTATTGTCTGATTACACTGGTCAACAAAATTTTAAAAGTTTTATGGTTCTGACATAGTGTGTAGGGATTCTTACTAATTTTGACCTGCAGATTACGAATATGATCTCCATTTTTCTCTATCACGTCTAGTTTTCGAGAACCATGAATTTCGTAAAAACGCCAGTTATGAAAGAAAAGTCTTGGTATTATCAAAATTCATTATTTTCCTACTCATGTCTTACTGCTTTGTATTTATGTATATGTATATATGTGTGTTCGTGTGTATGAAAGACAGGGAGAGTAATAAGCACTATACAATTAGGCATTTATATAATACTTAAAAAGTAATATATATATATATATATATATCTTGTGATGACATGTATACAATAAACACAAAAATATGCCGAATACTAAAATAATTTTTTTTTTTATTTCAGATTGCTTATTCTATGAAGGTTACTGAGAGTGCTTAATCAAGAATGGAACGTCGCAAATGCATTTATTCTTCAGATACTTTCTGTTACATCTGTGGAGTTTTTACACCTGAACCCTTGAAAAAATATATCACAAAAAATGTTAAAAAGGCCTACAAACTATACTAAATGCCCTGTTGGTGATTAAGACAAGAAATGGGCACCTCTCATTGCATGTAAACCCTGTGTGAATCATTTGAATGAATTGATGCATGGCAAACGGCCTTCTGGTATGCCTTTTGCTGTACCAATGGTTTGGCGTGAACAAAAAGATCATTCTTCTGACTGCTACTTCTGTCTCACTAATACCAAAGGTTATTCTGTGAAAACTCGATTTAAGATTAACTATCCAGATGTGCCATCTGCTCACAGACCAGTTCCTCATAGTCCTGAGTTACCAGTTCCCAAACCTCCATTAGCTAGCCAAAGTGAGTCAGAAGCTAGTGAAGATGGTGAATGCATGGATACTGACTTTCAAGATGTAGAGAGCAAGGAGCCCCATCTTATTAGTCCAGAAGAGTTGCATGACCTTGTAAGAGACCTCAATCTACCCAAGAGAAAAGTGAACTACTAGGATCCAGACTCAACCAATGGAATTTGCTGCAAGAAGGAGTTCACACTACCACTTTCCGCCAAAGGCATGAGAAGCTCTCACAGTATTTCAAAATGGATGGCAAACTTTGTTACTGCTATGATGTTGTGTCACTAATGGAACATCTTTGTAAGTCTCATGCTTATGAAAAAGATGAGTGGAGGTTATTTATTGATTCTGGAAAGGATACATTGAAGGCAGTCCTTCTCCATAATGGTAACGAATTACCTTCTGTTCCAATTGCTCACGCCCATGGAATGAGTGAAAGTTATGAAACTATGAAGACACTGTTGTCTGCAGTTGACTATAAGATCCATCAATGGAACATCTGTGGAGACCTAAAGGTAATCTCTTTGCTTCTTGGATTGCAACAAGGCTACACAAAGCACATGTGTTTCCTTTGTCTATGGGATAGCAGATCAGACACTAAACATTATATACAAAGGGATTGGCCAGAGAGACCAAAAGACTTAGTTGGGAAGTTTAACTGTCTTAACAAAAGTCTTGTTGACCCTGAAAAGGTGTTTTTACCACCACTTCACTTGAAACTCGGATTAATGAAGAACTTTGTGAAAGCCATGGATCAAGATGGTGATGGTTTTCATTATTTGGTGACAAAGTTCAAAGGTATTTTATCTGATGCTAAATTAAAGGCAGGTGTTTTTAATGGTCCCCAAATTCGTCTTATACTGAATGACCAAGACTTTAGAAATGCACTATCAGAGTTAGAAATGGCTGCTTGGGATAGCTTTGTGGCTCTTACAAAGTCTTACTTCGGAAATTTTAGAGCTCCAAATTATGAAGAGCTTGTTGACGAAATGCTGAAGAGTTACCAAGAGCTTGGTGTTCGAATGTCATTTAAGATACATTTCTTTCATTCTCACTTGGATTTCTTTCCAAAGAACCTGGGTGAAGTCAGCGATGAGCATGGAGAAAGATTCCACCAGGAAATTGCCATCATGGAAACTTGATATCAAGGTCGATTCAATCCGAATATGATGGGTGACTATTGTTGGACTTTACAGCGAGAAAGTGATAGTTCCTCATACTAACGCAAAACTAAAGTTCAAAAACACTTTTGATATGTATTGTATCATTAATTATGGTTTGTTTGTGTCTATTTTTATATCTTCAGCTTATTAAAATAAAATATTATTGGCCTATATGTATACTTCTACCAAAAAGTAGGCATATGCTGTACTGGAACAATGGTAGGCGTTAGAGAGTTTTGGAGGTCAGATTTGGAAATTTTAGCCTAAAATTAGTCATAAAATATTGAAAACATGTCAGAGCCATTTTGGCTGTTGACCAGTGTTGGTACGTACCAGGTCTTTTGATATTGACATCATCACTTGTTTGGATTGCTGCTTGTAAAGTACCCATGGCTTGGGAAATTTCCGGTTTAATTTTTGCGATGGTTCGAAAACATAATGCCGTTCCATGATCTTGTTTTACAATGCCTAATAAATCTTTCTCAATAAGATACAACTAGAGTAGAACAACCAGAATTTTGAAGGTTATTTTAAACTACTCGTCTTTTTTTGTACTTCTTGATGGTGGATAAGACCAGTAATGGCGAGGAAAAGGTTCAATTCAACAAATGAAGCAATGAATTGAATGCTGGTAACACCATGTAGAATTAGCCATTTGACCTAGTATTTACTCCAACTGAGCAGCATTTTAGAAAGAGTTACTAGGGTTTAGAGTACCACCTGGGTCATCAGTGAGGCCCAAGAGAAGTGAAGATCTTGTGTTATTATTTCAAGCCGTTTCAGTGATCAAGAAAGGTGTGAAGGTTTTGGTAAGTGAAAGTGTATACATTACGTGCTGCTTACAGCCTTCAAAGCTGTTAGTGGTTTCATTCTTGGTGAGGCTCCATAGTTTTGGAGCTTGTTAGGATAATATTTCGTTGCAATAAGTGTGAAGTGAGGGCATACAATCTCTATATGATTGAGCTCACAACTTACGTTGGTATGAAATGAAAAGTTCATATCTGTAATTCTATGTGACCCTGAAAGACATGTTTTGAGGTTAATATCGGTAAGTTGCGATCCTTTGCCCAGAAAAAAAATGCTTTTTTCCTTCTTAATGTGTGGCTTTGTTTTCACAATTTGACTACGTCAAAAAGGAATAAAGGGAGAATAAGGAAATAAGAACTTTAAATGAAAGCGTAACTCCATAGACCATGGAATTTCTCATCCTGCAGAAACAAACTAACTATAGAGCACATAAAATCGTCTGTAACATTTGCGCGGAACATGATTCTATGTATGTATGTATATATGCTATCTATGTAGCGGGCACATGGAAGTAACATAATGAAGATGGCGAAACTCAAAGAAGCAGATTGGTGTTGTTATTACTAGGTAGTGGGTTCATAGGGTTAATCTTAGTAGGCATATGAAGAGAGAAAGTGAATTACTGCCAATATCAGTTGTTTTGATGATTCTCTTTCACTTGAAGTACTCTTGCTATTGACAAAACCAACTAATATTTGAAATAAAGTTTTGTTATCACCTTGGATCCCTCTTTTCTTCATCAGTCTTCCTATTTCAGAGATCAATGAGGAAAAGATGCCAAACATTTGATAGATACACCAAGGGCTATTTCTCTCTTATTAAAAACGAGTACACCTTGTACAAACAGGCTCAAACAAGTTACTTGAAAAAAACAACAATCAGATGTAGCTGAGGCACAGTAGTAATTTTGAAAAAAATATTATTAGTAATTAATTAGTTAACGAATAAATAACGACTAAATTCATGAGAAATTCCAAGTTCTTTTCTCTAAAAATAAGCCTATGTTGACTTCAGTCTGATTTGTTAACCCTTTGACTATTGTGGGACACTGGTGTCCCAAGATTTTGATTTGCCACAGTTCCCAACATAAAAGAGATATCACAAATATTTTTGCTTTGTTGCATCTAGTTAACATTAATTTACAAAACAAGGCAAAAATATTTTGATAAATAAGTGGGTAAGAGTAATAATTTGGGTTTACAAAAAGGGTACTGGGGCGAGTTTTTGCTATTGTTCTATAAGCTGCTTGTAATTTATCTTAATGCGAGAAAAATAATTATCCTGGGCTAAATATTGTATTTGCACTATCCAAAGATTACAAATTTCAATGTTTAATCTATTTTTGTTGATGAGATAAACCAATTTTTTTACTGTGGGACACCAGTGACCCTGTGGTAGACAAGGGTATACAATATGGCTGCACACTGTGTAGCGACTTTTACTTATACAGATCTTCCTATGAATACTTGTTGCATGGTTATAATGTTACATGAGTCATACACTACTTCTATTGCTATCAAGCTACATAAATGCTGTATCTTGAGTAATAATGGTGTCGTAAACAATATGCTTATTCAAACTGAAACTGATGCAAATAGCAAGCAAGTTGAGCAAATAGTAAGATTGATTGTATGTCTCCTTGCATCATATATCCTGCTGAACTGCTGTACTGACCAGATAATAGTTATGGATAGTCAGAGGAAAAAATATGTGCGCATTGAGCAGAGAATTTTAAGTGATGATGCTTTCGCATTACTGACTAAGAGGATGGTGTGGACAATTCTTTGGAGGATTCTGATACAGAATTTGTTTCGGATGAACCACTACGCGGAAAACCTGAGGACGATTCACATAAACTCACCACTCCAGATGCACATATACACATCGCTGGTAGCAGCCATGGCAAAACTGACGAACCTGACGTCCAGAAAACGTAAAGATGGCATTCAATCCATGAAATGGAAACGTCAGAGTGAAAAACACAAGGGAAATGAGTGCACTCTTGAAATGGCGTTTTTGCTAGAATTCCTTGAAAACTCAACAGCATTTGATGTTTTTCCCAAAGTGATAAACCTGGAGAACTTAGTAAATCTACTTTTGGTACAGTCTACGTTATATACTGCACAAAATGGAAGAAACTTCTTGACTGATTCGGAAGAAATGATGGCTTTCCTTGGAATCATATGCATCATGTCGGTAAACAAGTTGCCCTCAATCGGCATTTATTGGTAATGCGATTCTTTTGTTGGAAATGAAGGAATAAAGCATGCCATCCCTCGCAAATGCTTTCAGGATATTCTGCAAAATCTGCACTTTGTAAACAATGACACAGCTGATAAAACTGATAAAGGTAACAAGATGCGCTTAATTATTGAATTACTAAACAATCCCTTCAGAGAAGCTGCTTCTGACTCGGCGGGACAGTGTGTTGATGAACACATGACAAAGTTTATGGGTAAAAATCCAATGAAGCAGTACATCAAGAGCAAGCCTATCAAGTGGGGCTTCAAGTGGTGGTGTAGATGTGATAGTGTGACAGGATATCTATCCGAGTTAATATCGGAAATCAAAAGTGCTTTATTACTTGCGCTTATTTTTCGACTTGACGGATATTGCTTGCGTCAACAGCTTTATTGTATTCAATATGTTAAATTGGTGTCAACTGACATTGTTAGATTTCAAAATCGTTGTTGCCCAGTTTTTGATCAATAGATTCAGCAGTCACCAAAGAAACTGCCAAGTATCAAGACCATCACGACGTTCCGCTGCTTTGGCAAAGCCTGGTACAGCACTTCAGCACCTTCCAGAGTTTCTGAACACGTCTTTGGTGTCATTAATGTGCCGATGAGGCCAAAGAATCGAGTACCTTTGCAAGGTCTGAAGATTGTGGCGTGGCACTTTGTATGACAAAGGAACGAAACCGTTTTTGTGTTTCATATCGCATGAGAGTTTTCAAGTGCTGCTTATAATATTGGTAATGCCGTTGATCGTACCTCATTGATTACATTGGTTATGTTGTAATATTTTGAAAAAACTTTGATGCAAAATGATGGTAGTTTATTCATATCCGTCATTCCCTGAACCTTTCCTGAATTTGCCAAAGAAAATCCAGTTAGGATAAATGACTGAAGAACTTATGAAAGCAGGTAGGTATGATGTAAAGATTGAGAGATTAAGAAAATGCAAACATGAAGAAAAGGAGTAGAAAAATATCTGCAAATGGTTGGAAAA
>RDPX01000097.1:355336-390138 GCA_003991215.1 Morbakka virulenta | reverse complement strand
ACCACAGGGACACTGGTGTCCCGCTCTGTATCTCGGTAACCATGCATGCATAGTAAAAGGGACCAAGTTATTTTAAGTAAGCATTAGAAATTGTCCAAAAAACCCGAAGATTGTCTATTTTGTATTGCCCAATTCCTTATGGTAGTCAAAGGTTTAACTCGGATTTCACATTTAAGCTACCACTTAATAAAAAAATATTACTAATTCAGGCTACAGGTGTTGGCTTTAGACACCCCGTTACAATACGGCAGGTGTCATTTAGAATCGGGTCGATATGACATAATATCACCGTCATTTAAAATCTAAAATTTCATTGAATCTTGACTGTAACTTGACTCTCAAAAACATGGGTCGTAGAAAACGTGGTTAACCTTGTCTCCAAATATGTTCGGACATAGCTTGAACTTCCTGCAAGCGCCACTCCAAGTGGTGTCATTTTATGGAAAAGCCAGTTAGGCCTGACTCTAACCCTCCCTTAAGTCAAATTTGTTCAGTGTCAAAGAGTCACTTGCAATTTTCTAAAAAAACTCTTTTAAAAGGTAAGATATTTACGAAAAAATAACTGCAGTGGTACGAATATTCAATATGAGGCTTATAAAAACACCCGATTTCAAAAGCTACTAGAGCTAATCTCAAAAGCAGTATTCATAACACTGGTCAACACGATTTTTCCGGCAAAAGGTTTTTAAACAACGAATTCTGACTAAATTTGGGCTGCTGATTAAGAATTGAACTCAGGATTTCGAGCTATGCAATTTTCCAACTTTTGATGAAAATTACTCATCAACGTGTAGCTATATCGAAGGTTTCCTAATAAAAACTTTTTTTTGCACTACATTTTGTATATTAAAAATCAAGGAATGACAAATATTACTACGTCGGTGTACAGCAATCCAAATAGAATGACTGAAAAAATAGAAAAAATATTAATATTAGAAAGAAAGAAATAGAAAAAAAATAGAAAAAAATAAAATATAAAAATACACACACACATATATATATATATATATATATATGGAACACAGATCAGTATCAAATAGCAGTTATCTGGACTTCCTTTTCTTGGCTGATCTCTGATGTACAGCCTCTGGGTTGTCTCTCATCAAGCTCCAGCAATAATCCGCCATCATGTGCGAGTCCCACTGGCCTTGATACCGTTCTTCCATTGTTTTATTGTCCTTATGAAAACCCCCCCCTTGTTCCTCACTCATATGCCCAAGATTCTCCGAAAAGTTGTCCAAATGGCTATGTAAATAGTGGATCTTGATACTCATTCTACATCCAAGATCCTGCAAGCTCAATAGTAGTTCTTCCACAATCTCTTCATAGTTGTCTACTTTCATATTTCCTAGAAAACTTTGCACCACATTACAAAATACGTTTCAAGCTCTTCCTTCTGTCTCATTCATGGGTGTGATAAAGTTAGGATCCCTCATAAATGTTCTAATTTGGGGTCCATCAAATATACCAGCTTTTTTTTCTCCTCGCAAAGACCAGGAAAAGTTGAACATATATAGCTGAAACATTCACCAACGTGATCAAGAGCTTTGACGAACTGTTTCATCAATCCAAGTTATATGTGCAAGGGAGGAAAGACAATGTTCTTCCTATCCACTAGAGGATCATTGATGACATTCTTATCGCCAGATGCCAAACTCTGTCACTGAGGCCATTCATTCTTCACCCAATGCTCTGCTGTAGTTCTACTGTCTCAGTAACGCAGGAAACAGGGGTATTTTGTGTACCCTCCTTGCTGACCTAAAAGAAAGTTGACCATTTTGAAATCCACACAAATTACCCACCCATGAACATGATATTGCAACCTCTCTAGGACAAACTTAATGTTGTTATATTCTTCCTTAAGTTTTACAGAATGACCTATTGGTACCGAGCCATACTTATTTCCATTGTGTAACAGAACGCATTTCAAACCTCTTTTGAAACTGTCAATAAAAAGCCTCCAATCCCTTGAATCATAAGCTGGAAGTCCCATAAAGAGAAGTAACCCTTCTACATCAGTACAGTAGACAAGCTAACCATCTGAATGAACGTACCTCCGCAGTTCTGCTTCCCTGTTGCGATAAAATGAGACACTTGTGCCGGGTTTCAACATTCGATTCTCTTGCAGTCTTGAAGCCAACAGTTCAGCAGACTCTTTTGTTAGATAAAGATCTCTAACCAAATCATTCAAAGCCTGCTGAGTAAACAGAATTTGTCTGTCACCATCTTCATCACAGGGCTAAAAAATATCTAGTGTCTTATTCATCACTAGAAGGAGGTGAGCAGAGATCTGTGTCATCAATTTTTGGAAGCTCAGTAAATATGGGTACAGGTATTTCTTAACTATGGACAACAGGTCGAATAGCTGAAGGGATACTTGGGTACTGCAAATATTCCTTGTTTTTCTTTTTGAAACCTTTTACATTGACAAGGCAGAAATAGCAGTCATCTAAATGATTGGTTGGTTTTCTCCAAACCAAAGGCACTCCAAACTTGAGTTTTGCATTCTTTCCTTGAGACCATGATCTCAAGGTCTCAACACAGGCTTTGCACACTTTGTGAGGAGCCCAATGCTTGTCTTGGTCTCCAAGTGGTACTTTGAAGTAAGCCAGATACACACTCTTAACAAAGTCAGTCATGTTGCGCCTCTGATTCTTCAAAGTAAAGCTCCTACAGATGTAGCAAAATATATTTGGATCACTTGAGGACTGTCTTCTGTGAGATGTAGAGGCCATTGTTAGGTCAGTAACACATCCTGCAGACAAGAAAAATTTTGTTAGCTACCTGAGTTGTTCCTTGAATTTCTACCCAACCTCCCNACTATGGACAACAGGTCGAATAGCTGAAGGGATACTTGGGTACTGCAAATATTCCTTGTTTTTCTTTTTGAAACCTTTTAGATTGACAAGGCAGAAATAGCAGTCATCTAAATGATTGGTTGGTTTTCTCCAAACCAAAGGCACTCCAAACTTGAGTTTTGCATTCTTTCCTTGAGACCATGATCTCAAGGTCTCAACACAGGCTTTGCACACTTTGTGAGGAGCCCAATGCTTGTCTTGGTCTCCAAGTGGTACTTTGAAGTAAGCCAGATACACAATCTTAACAAAGTCAGTCATGTTGCGCCTCTGATTCTTCAAAGTAAAGCTCCCACAGATGTAGCAAAATATATTTGGATCACTTGAGCACTGTCTTCTGTTAGATGTAGAGGCCATTGTTAGGTCAGTAACACATCCTGCAGACAAGAAAAATTTTGTTAGCTACCTGAGTTGTTCCTTGAATTTCTACCCAACCTCCCACACCTCAGGCATTGTTTCACACAAAAAAACCAGCAGAATACAATAATAACAATAAATAACTAAATTTAGTGATAAAATCAATAAAAAACCACTACCTGCAAACGAGTGTTGTGTAAGTTGAAATAAGTTTGTTTACTTTTGTATCAAAATATGGTTACGTTATGCATGTTATGAGAAAACAAATATTTTCTTCAGTTTATTGGGAGACTAAATGAAAAGCAAATTTATCAAAATGAACCAAATAATCCGGCCTTTTTTGCTACACTATTTGATAGGATATTATTTTCTTAAAAATTCATGAAAAAATATAAATATGTATAACACAAAAACTTGATGTGATGGAGAATTCAGCAGCCTCAAATTAGTCTAAAACTGTTCTTAAATTCCATGCCAGAGAAAAAAAAATCTTTGTTTACCAGTGTAATAAATCACATCTCAAGATGCTATTCTTTTTTATATTATTAACCGTTCTCTGCTAATCGCTACACCGAAAAAGTACAAAGCAGCATGCCCAAAAACATTTTTCAACTTAAATATCAGGTATCTTCACAATTGTATAACTTACAAGAAACAATAACAAAGTAAAAATCTGGAATTAGTACAAGATAATACTGTGGATGAGTTCTCTGTAAGCATATCTTCCTGGTGTTAAAGCTGAAAAACAGAGCTTCCACTTTAAATCATTGATTAGAACAACCATCTAATGATATATATATATATATTACTTTAACGATACTCATATATCGACAAGTTTGTACAACAGACTAACAAGTCTAAAGTTTTGATGAAGATGAATGCAAGTTACTGTATTTTGTTGTTGCTTCTCTCGCGTCACTCAGTTTTGCATCAGGTATAAATTCATAAAATTTGGAGAAAGCTTCTGGTTGGTCTAACTTATTTCTGTCACTGTCTTCACCCTTTTTTTGTTGACAATATTATACTCACGTTCAATTCAAGCACATGAGTGGGGTGCCGCCAGCATCCAATCGGTGGCACCCCACTCATTAGAAAGGTCATTGGTATCGCTGGTAAAAGCGAGGGGGCAAAGAAACTGAAAAGGAGAAAGCGGCACAAGTACACGCTTCAATTTGAACCTGGTGTCATTCATGCGTGCAAAGATCCGAATGAATCGCAATTAACTGTCGCTGAAAAGTTCGGAGTGTCACAAAGTCAAATTTCACGCTGGTGAACTAATCGGCAAGCTATTAGCAAGGGTGCAAGTGACAAGTTGCGTAAACTACATACCAAAGGAAGGAAAATGCGAAAGCTTTCTGACTTATATCCGAAATTATGGGAGGTCTTCAAACAAGCTCGAGCCAGTGGTAAGCAAGTTTCATTCCATTGGTTATGGACTAAAGCAAGAATAATACACAAAGAAAATACTGGTTCAAGCCATTGTATAAAGGCCCACATTGTCAATTTCTTGAAAATGTACAATGTTATGGTTGCAAGACAGGGGAGCAAGAAAAAAAGCTAAGGAAGATATGGTTTATTCCCTGAAAAAGTCGCATGGTACCGTCCGTGATCGTTGTATTAGGGCAGGTGCTGGAGATGATTATGATGAAAAATGGGGTCGTATCTCTCCTTCAGAGAGGTTGAATGTAGATCAAAGCTCTTTGTTATTTGTTTTGCATGTTAACCGAACATACGAATATGTGGAACCTAAGAACAATCACCATACCACATGGATAAGCCAGCCTGGAAGTGGCTTAGACAAACAATAATGCTCATTACAAGTAATGTTTCGTGCAGAGGGAAAGCAACCTGCGAAGCCAGGAAGGAAAAGATGCTTGGCACCCTGACGTACATGTTTTTTCCCAAGCCAACGTGTGGATGGACCACAAAGTAAACATGGAATGGGAGGAGAAGGTTTTTTTTAAGTATGTAGAAAACGAAAAACTTAAAGAGTTCCCACTACTGTCTGATAACTTGGAGGCTCATTAAAAGGATGAATTCAAAAACGATGTTTCGAAATAATCAGGGCTTGTTTGGTTTAATTGCCAATTGGAACAGATTTATCGAACAGACTTACATATAGTATCTTTGTGGATTTAGCTGCACTTTTAGGTGGCCTCTGCAAAAAAAGTCACCTTCTGGCAATGTGACGTCAATACGATAAAGAAAAGTCGGTAAGTTTTATTATCCTTTTACCATTCACTTAAGAAATATCTACGAGAAACTAAGTAGAGTATTTCTTACTTACAAAATCGAGTTGAAACTGATAACATCAGAATATTTAGGAAAAAATCGTAAGAAATTTGTAGAAAAGAACAGTTGCCACAAATATTTCCAACCGTTGAAAAATCCCCTTGCCTGTGATCCTACAAAGAAGCTCAAACACTTCACACCAAATATTGTAGAACTGAAGGACACATCCCCTTTGCAGCAATGGCAATTTTTGGTTTCAATTATTTCTATGAATAAAAATATTTATGCTCTCAAAAAAAGAACTTTTTTATTTTGTGTTCTATAATTTAATTCACTTCTTAAACAAACCAACCTCCCTCCACTCCCCACCCCCACACTTTGCAATGGTTAAAAGCCATACAAGGTAAAGAGTCACTAGGTGTATGGAGCTGTGAAAAAACAACAAGAAAAGTAATAAAAGGTGAGGGGAAGAGATTAGAGTTGACTTTAGACTTTAAAACATTCAAGTCATATGATAGAGAAAAACACTCACAAGACAAAGAGTTCCACAATTCAGCTATCTCAGAAAAGAAACTACTATCATAGAAGGATTTATTACAATAAGTGAGGCAATTGTATGAGGACGAAGACATAGAGGGAAACGAGTCTCACAAAATACAACAAACTGAGCTGGTAACTGTAAGGATAGCTTATTAGAAAAGTTCATATGATAATACCCAAAGAAAAGAATATGACGAGTCACATTCCGTCTATTAGACAAAGGTAGTAGCACCAACATTTGGACCTATCAACTTACAAAAAGTTATCTGAATTTGTTCAAAAACACCAAGATGAGATGTGGGAGCAGCTGTTCAGATGTGACAACAGCACTCCATGCAAGAACCGGATAGAGATATCAGATGGATTTATAGAGAAATGGAATGAACTCATGCGTAAATTTCTCTTTCGCGCGATACAAATGCAAAGCTTTTTTTGAAGCAGATTTTTCAATAGCTTAAGCATGAGAATCCCAAGAAAGATCTGGAGAAAATGATAAATCAAGAAGCCTTACTGATGAGCATTCCTTAAGAGTTAAGCAACCTAACCAGGATTACCATCAGAATTATTGTCCATAAATTTCATAAAGACTCGCCTTTCTATTGCACGAGATCGGTTGTGTTCTTGCCGCGTTGCAAGAAACAATCACTTCCTTTCTCGTTCTATGGCAGCCTAAAAACCATACTAAAAATCTTCGGCATGTTTGACTTGTTCCTATTGAATTGCCTTATAGTCAGTTCTAGAGCACAATGTAGTGGCATTGGTATCGATGTTGAT
Source organism: Morbakka virulenta (assembly GCA_003991215.1). Lineage (NCBI taxonomy): Eukaryota > Metazoa > Cnidaria > Cubozoa > Carybdeida > Carukiidae > Morbakka > Morbakka virulenta. The sequence continues at coordinate 383,380 of RDPX01000097.1, read as the reverse complement.
AAACTGAAGCAAGTCATCAGGAATGTCATAGAAGAAAGAAAATTGGACCAAGAAGCCCTCAAATGCAAACATGAGTAGAATATTCAGAAGATGTAATTTTTTTCACCATGACACACATTTTCCAATTGAGAGGAAAGATTGAATTATACTAACGACCCTTTTACAAATACCGTAACCAGAGAGCTTATAAAGTAAATCAGCGCGCTACACCTTAACAAATGGTTTGAAAATATACAAAAGTATAGCATGTCCTACACCAGACTTATCCATAGACTTACAGATCCGTTTCGTGATTAAAACCAAAGACCCAACAGTGGAGCTAGAGCCTCTAAGACATTCTACAGAGCATAAATAAAAAGTTGTAGATTCTGCAAGATTTTTACTATATGTCGTTCAAAGACCTTACTAATGACAGAAAGAAGACGTACGGATCGGTATTTGCAGGTATCAGATGGGTCATCTACATTATCGAAGACAGAAACAATATCAGAAACCTTCCAGGGAGACGGAAGACGAGACTACGATGGGAAATCATCCAAAGGTTTAGACAACAAGAAAGATAGCTCACTCTACTGTGTTTTAAGGCAACTGAATTAAGTCTTGACCGGGAGCTTTAAACTATCTTGTAAAGAGATCAGTTTTTTTCTCTAGATGATGTAGGCCACCGAACGCCACCAAAAGGTAAAGAAATAAACGATTTGCTAGAATGTAAAATACTATTCAAAATCGTTGTGAAAGAAATCCGAGATTCATCAGTTGCATCACATTTAAAGTGAACATGGAAATGATTGGGATAGGCAATCGCAGAAGAACAATTAGAATTAGAACAGGCAAGAGAATGAGATTTGACTTTGTATCTACGACAAGGTGCAAAGGTTTTAATTCCTTTGATTATATGCCCTATTTATTTCATATTTCCTTAAGTAAATAACAAGAGGAGGCGGACGAGAATTTGTTGGTGTAGAGATTAAACCCAATAAAGCTAAGCCCTCTTTTGTGGCTACCTGGCATAGACATGATCTTCGTGATACTTCATTGTGTTATAGATCCATTTGTTGATTTAGGTCATTAGAACTGTTTTTCCCAAGTTGAAGTACAGTTACATGTTTATAACAAAATCAACATGGAAAATGAAATTAAAGTGGAAACGTCAGAGTATTTATCACCAAGGTCGAATGGAATTCATCATTAAAACGATATACTTGTGAAAATTGTGCACAAATTTAGTCAAGCAGACTAGCCAGCCCAGCGAAATTCTTACAATGTTATGAAGAGAGACACATACCCAAAAGCAAAATAGTGGACAACACTGGATGCTGTGTCAACTCATTGGTCCATTTCCCTTGCTGAATGGGGTAAAGAAAGAACAATTTTTCTGTGGTCCGTGGCAAGTACAAATTTAATGTTACACCATATGGCCTTTTGAATGCTGGTTCTTCTCACCAAAGAATGATTGATATACTTATCTTGTCTCTCAAATAAAAGAGTTTTGGTTTACAAGGATGGCATGGTCATCTTTACTCCAACATTCGAGAAATATGTTCATGGTCTTACTGCAGTTTCTGACCATTTGCGACCTACGAATGTAATCCTAAAAGGACCAAAGTGTGTATTTGCATCAGAATCGTTGAATTTGGAAGGTACGAACTTTCATGTCAAGGTATTAAGGTACTTCATCTTTTAACTGAAAATACAAATAGTTTTGCTTCGCTGGATTCGAGAAAACAATTATTGGATTTTTTAAAGAGTTGTTGGAGATTTTGGCAAAGTTTTAATCCAAACCAGGCAACGATTAGTAAACCCATAAACAAACCTATAAATAACAATGTACAATTTTCGTGGATGAGCCAATGTAAATCTACCATCAGAGAAATGAAACAACGATTAATGTCAGGACCAGTTACACCGTTTCCAAATCTCAATGAAACTTTTACAGTGGAAGTTTATGCAGGTAGTTATTAAGGAGGGTCTTCTGTACCCTGTTGCTTATTTCTCCACAGCTTTTGGAGGCTAACAACGTCAACAGGGCTATAATCAAAGAGGAATTTGCCCTTGTCCTCGCTGTGAAACACTGTCACGCGTATTTAGCAGTTACTGAATTCATTTTTAACATAGAACATAATCTCCTCGTGCATCTTCCTAAACAAGGAGGCCCAAGGGTAGAGCTCTAAAGATGAACATCAGAACTTGAAGAATATGATTACGCACACAAATGCGTTAAAGGAAAGGACAATATTAAAGCTGATTCCTGCTCTCGGTACCAAAATATGAATTCTGACTGAGCAATATCGTCATTTGAAGACAGAGTTTAAGCTACAGTTGCGGAGAATGTTTTTTTTCAATTGCAGCAAGAGAAAGATATCGACCCTGTGGTTAACACGGATAAACGTCTTGTAGACACTGGAGAAATAATTTTTCAGGGCCTATTTTAATGAATTTAAAATCATATTTCGACTGGAAGACAGTAATTTCACCGAATCCAGGTGACCAATCGTGATATCTTTAATACAGAAGTTCATATTAAGTGAAATACTTAAAGGATTTCATTCTGGAGCAAAACATATTCCTCCTTAAAAAGATTTTCTTTTGGCCATAGATATACAGGCACTTCAGATGTTTCATCACTAATTGCATTCATTGCCAACAAACAAAATGTAACACCTAGCTGGTGAAAACACCCTTATTCCCTATGGTGATATCAGATACTTAAATGCAGATGGTTGCATTTGATGCCCCATATGTGCCAAAGAGCAATATCGGTATTAAATATTTCTTGATTATCGTTGGTTTGTTCTCAAAATATATCAAAGCTCTACCAATACAAGAGCAGACCGCACCCACAATACCAAATGCTCTCGTCGTTCATTTGATATAAAAGTATAGCTCTTAATACATGCATGCAATTTGAGATTTAAAAAAAATACATGACAGGAACTACAATAATGACGTGTATTACAGCAAAAAGTTAGAAGCTACAAGGTAATAGATTCGAAATTACAAGGAAGGGGCAACTGACTTCTGAAACTAATAACAATTGTTTGACAAAGGCGGATTAAAGACAATGAGGGAAAAACAAAAATCTCAGATAACTTTGTGGGAAGTTCTGACAATACTCGCAATATTAAGGACGTCTTACAAGCAATATTGTTGAAAAAGGATTTATACCAATCGAAATTGGTCTTGCCCCTATCAGAATTGGTGTTTGTACTAAATACCAGCAGGTGTAGACCAATCTATTGCAGTCCATTTAAGGTTGTTTCCATCAAAGCAGTTCGTTTACATGTTGTTGTTCTATTCCGCCATAACTAACTCTACTGCCCCAAAGACATATATACTGCTGCAGAATATACGCAAGGTCTTAAGTTAACACTGCAAGGCGTTTATATTACGGTGATAACAACCCTGCAGCTCAGCTAAGAAACATACAACAACGATAGCACAATTAATTGGTAACCAATCTTTAAAGAAGATACACCTGATACCTCACACCCAAAAGATTCAGAGGATAGTGAAAATAGCGATAGTGACTATAGCGATTGATTTTATCCTGATACAGACCATGATAATCAAGGTAGCTAAAACAGAATCCTCGACAGATACTTCCCTTTGCTAAACAATAAAAGCGCACCAAATTCCAGATGGGATTCCACGTTCTTCCATTGATCGATAGAGTGAGGGAATGTAGGGATGCACCTCCGTAACAGCTGAACAATATGGATAATATTATATGCGTGATATTATAATATAATATTTTATACTTCGAATTCTATTGTGTTCGATGGTGGTTCATTCTGTTGTTTGGCTATAAGAAGTATTACTTCGGAGTTTCCACTACGGTTACATAAAAACAAGAAAGTTTTTGAAAATACTATTCACCAATAAATAACATATTGTAAATTTTGAAATAATTATTGGAGCCCATTATTTGAAAATATTTATCAGCTCTCTGGAACCAGCTTTCGACAAGCAACAGCTTTGAACATGAATCTTACTAGCCTCTTTATGATTACTGTGTTTTGAATTTTGAAAGAGAGACTCATTACAACCTTTCTGATCGACATCTTGAAATCACTGGAATCAATATGAAGTAAGTGATTGTAAATCTCAGTTAATCAGCATCGACAATGTTACTTTTAACATTTCCAGATTGAAATTAAGATAAGAGTTCACAGAAAACTCTTTTAAATTATTATTGGCTACCAAAGTGAAAATTTTCTCAGTATTTTGGATAACATAAATTCCGGTTCTTTCTGTATGTGTAAACAGTCAGCTGTAAGATTAGCTGTTAAATATGTAATGTTGTGTGTAATACACATATCTAAGCATAAGAATTAATCATATACAATCGATCTTTGCTTTTCTACCTTTCTGAGTCCTTTGGTGTTTTTTGTATAAACTTATGGCTCCATTGCTTTTGTGTTCCGAATGAACAATCGGATTTGGGTTTTTATGATAGGCCAGTGAGGGTTATTAATGCCTCTGTCAAAACCGAGAATATGGTCGAGTCAACTCTGCTCCATTTGTCCATACGCCCAGGAGATGCAAGTTATCCGTAAAGATAAGAATTAAGGAACGGACACATGTTTTTGGTCGTAAGGTATTTTAGTAACCCTGTGGTATGAATAGTGATGCAATATTTTTTGGAATCAGCAATGCTCAAGTTAAGGCTTTGGAGTTGCATAGTTGTAAGAGTAATTAAAAGTAAGAAACTATACATCTAGACTGGGCACCTGGTGTGTTGGTCACCAATAATAATTTTGGATTTTGCAATGACAAATTTTTTGAATGTTAATGAGCTGTCCACTAATAGGGATAAAAACAATGTTAAATTTATTTGACCTATAGCAACCTAAATTTGTTTCAGGTTGGAGCTGTGTAACTTCAGTGGGTACAAGATCTACCCAGGACATGGGAAGAGATTCATCCGCATTGATGGAAAGGTATATATTTTATTAATTAAATCTTCTGATCATTGGCACAAGAGTCCGGCTTACTGAGCCCAGTTACTGGAGTAAATGACATTAAAAACTAACTAAAACGTCTTCTTATCGTGCAGCATGATCAGAAGCTGGATTTTTTATTATTAGTTTATTTTTACATGCTTCTATACCAGTATCGAAGTAATTATTAGCTATCGACAGTGCTCAATAATATAAGAATATTAGAGTTGTCATGGTTAACGACAAAAAAATCGCCAAAACTTACTTTGGAACTATATGCTTATATATGAGTTTCTATGTGTATATGTGTATAATTTTGTTAACCACAATCAGTTTCTATATTCATTGTATTTTAATGAAAGATATGCTTACTATTGTTTAAACAAAGTTTACTAGAAAGTAGCTTGGATAGTTTTTCAACTGTATACACACAATTGTTTGGCAATGAGATAGTTTGTAGCTTTCGCCATCTTCACACTGCAAGAAAATTTGATTTTTGTTGAAGCTGGGGTTTGATCCAGTTCTAACTATGTATTCTTGAAGATCGTTTTGATTTTTTTAATGGCAGATTTCTTATAATAAAGCTTTTTGAATTAGGTTTTAATCAATATTTAGAGGTAATAGTCATGTGGACATTATTACAGGGGATGCAGCATGAAGGATGAAGGTTGGGTGTTGCAGGAGCTCAAACAGCAAGAACCTAAAAGAACAGATTTGTAGATAACATGAATGGTGATGTTAAGTCACTCTGCATTGACATCACCAAGGTCTAAGACAGGAATGGATTGATGAAGATGGTTTTGCTGTAAGTTAAAAGGAGGAAGCAAGGTAGCAGAGGTGTCATTGTTATCATAAATGTTAAGTAGCTCCTTTGCAGGAAAACATCTAGCAACCCCTGTTTTACTTTGCATACATTACTTTAACAGTTACATGAAACAACAACAAAAAAAGAACATGTAGTGTTGTATTAGTAGTTCTTTACATTGAATTATGTTTTTCTTCATACTATTTTTTTCCCCAGCTCTTCAATTTTTTGAATAAAAAATGTGAAAATTCATTCCTGATGAAAAGGAACCCCAGAAAAATAACCTGGACAGTACTTTATAGGAAGAAACACAAGAAAGGAACTCAGGAAGAGGCTTCCAAAAAGCGAACACGTAGAAATGTCAAATTTCAAAGGGCTATCCAAGGTGCATCACTGGAAACCATTATGGCCAAAAGAAATATGAAGCCAGAAGCAAGACAGGCACAACGTGAACAAGCAATCAAGTAAGCCATTTAGTCATCACAAAATCTGCATCATTATTTGGGAATGTGTGTTTAAGAGAAGGCAGACTGTAAACTGATCACAATGAAGATCGAGGTTGTATGTATAATCATCTTTTTCATGTTTAGGATTTGTGTCTACACAGCCTACAGAGTCTCATCACATTAATTGGTACACAGTCAAACTTGTATTTGTGTAATGGTCAGACCTTTTTCATCAACTTCATTTGCAGTGTATTAGCCAGATAAGCTTATTTTACCTGGTTTTCCGAATCAAAAAAAATTTTGCAGTTCTAAATAGGTAACATGGTCATATTTACTGTTCATTATACTTTAGTATTCATGCTTTATGGTTGAAGGATTTGGGATATGCTGCAATGTAAAGGAATGGCATCTTGCTATTGTCTTTACAAGACATTGGTACTTGCCACAAAAATTGAGTTGGTTGATATAAAACCTCTCCTTTTGAAGATTGGCAAGGAATTTTTAAGAGTGAGAGTGGCATTATTGTTTTTATTGATTTAAGCATACCCAGACAAGAGGGTTTAAAATAGAATCTAGTTTGTGAGCATGTTTTCTGCAGCTGTATATTTATGGCTGTAACCTAAACTTGAACTATGTCCATGGGAATTTTTGCATTGTTGATGGAAAGGCTATTCAGTGTTGGCAGGATGTTGCTGTTGTTGTGCCTTGTTGATGGCCACTGTTTTTTCCTATTTAATTCCTGACAAAGGTGTAAAAATATGCAACCACAAACAATTACTCCAGGTTGGTTCATTTGAATCTGAGTGGTTGGACAGATTTCTAAACCCCAGTAAGTGCAATTGTGAAGAAGTTGGCAAAGTAAATTTTAATTCAACCAGTACCTTCTTGACTGAATTGATACTCAGCTAAATTCAGTTTGCAAGGCATGGTTAAAAATAAAACTAAGAACAAGTCAACAGTTATAGTTTATTCAGTTACATAATAGATTGTGTGAGGTCTCTTATTGGTCATTTTAGCTCCATGTAGTTAGAATTTTTAACTAAATTTAATGATTTGCAATCTACTGGTTGTGATTCTGCCCACCCAGGAGATGTGAAGCAGTCGCCTAATACATTTTTGTAGTTTTAAGCCCCTTCTTCAGTGATAGTCTGGCATTCGGTACCATAGGGGAAGACTGTTTTGATGCAGCATTTAAGAATTTAACTCATTCCATGAAATTCCTTTAGCCATTCCAATTCCCATACATATTTCCATTTTTCCACTCTGGAATGATGCAACCCAGGTAACTGAAGCCCTAATCTTCAACATTTCTCAAGTTTTTGTTGTTGCAACAGACTACTGATTCTCTTTTTAGATAATTGATTTCTTGTTAGTTAAATAAGTCAAAAGAGAGTACACATCAAATAGAGTTTATTGACCCAGCCCAATACTTATTGTACTATTAGATATTTTATATGAGATATGAGCCTCTGCTATCAATATTGATGCAGTCCCAAGATTTCCAGAAGACCCATGTGTTTTTTGTATATCAATGAATATTGAAAATATTTTTTATGACGTTTGTGAGTTTCTCCAGTCGGAATTCTTTGAAGCTTGTTTACATTTCAGATGCAATATTAGCAGGCCCCACTGCTTTCTCTTCTCTTTCTTCATCCTCAGTGGTGCTGCATGGACCTCAGATTGCAGAACTTTTGAGCCATCCATTTCTTTCTGCTGGATCTGCCCATTGACTATCACTATTCCTGGTATGAATTATTTACCCAAAGCTGGGTCCTCTGGCCCCTGAGGAAGAAGGAGAGACCTACTGCTTGGGGAACTTGGAGTAGTGGGNGTTTGATTTTGCCAAAATCATTTGTTTGGTCAATGGAACATGTGTGTGTTTTTATGCATTTCTTTAGACATTTCTCTTTTAATGCTCATGAAAATTGCATTTCTATTTCCCTAGTTGCACACAAGTTTACTTAAAGTTCTCTTTTAATCTGGCTTCTTGGTCTCGTCATAATATTTAGTAGCAGATTAGCCACATGACTTGTCAAACTCATAGTTCTATGTAGTCTACATTCGGTTTTTCAAGCAGTTTTTTGTATATCAATGAATATTGAAAATATTTTTTATGACGTTTGTGAGTTTCTCCAGTCGGAATTCTTTGAAGCTTGTTTACATTTCAGATGCAATATTAGCAGGCCCCACTGCTTTCTCTTCTCTTTCTTCATCCTCAGTGGTGCTGCATGGACCTCAGATTGCAGAACTTTTGAGCCATCCATTTCTTTCTGCTGTATCTGCCCATTGACTATCACTATTCCTGGTATGAATTATTTACCCAAAGCTGGGTCCTCTGGCACCTGAGGAAGAAGGAGAGACCTACTGCTTTGGGGAACTTGGAGTAGTGGTATCTAATTGGTAGGTCCATTGTTTCCCAGAGCCTCAGGATGTGCAAACTAGGGTCAGCACTGGATGCAATTTATCCCAATATCCAGTCAATTTCAAGAAATCGTCCAACACATGCTAGCATGTAAAACGGACATTAAACTGAATATGATGATGATGATGATGATGATGATGACCCAGGAATTGAGCAGAGCAGAAAACATCAGTTGATCCAATTCACCAACTGCACCCTGTTTTTGAGGTTTATACTGCCATTTTTATATCATAGTCTAATTGCCCATAGATAGTGCTGACTACACTCATCACACTTAATTACAAGTTATTTAATTTTCTAAACTTTAAGTCAAGCTAAGGGTTATCAAATACTGACAGTGCAATTGTAAACAGCTTGCATAAGAAATCAACACTCATTTGCAATCTATGAAGTAACTAATCAAACTAACTTAATCAACATTTTTGCTACATAATGACAACAAAAAGATCTCATGGTTCAACACTCAGGTTTGGATACACAAACAATCAGGTTCCTTATGTGCATATATAGCACACAACATAACAAGTCTTGTCACAAAAACAATTGATCAAATCAACTGAGAAGAACAAAGGTAGAACAAATAATACCAATCAACAAATGAATATCACTATTATTAACACTGTTGTTAGATACTGTTTGAAAAAGCATGATAAAAGAGTTTAGATAAAGGAACCTGAAATCTCCAATTAATAACAAGACATTCCTCCCATCAGAACATAAATATGCTAAATAGTAACAGTTGCTACACAGACAATATTCTAATTGCAACCAAAATATACCTCAAAGAACCATGCTGAAAATTTAATTTGGGATGCTGTAAAATTTTAAAATTAATTTAGTGAAGACATTAAGTTGGTTGAAAATGTTTTATTACAAAAAATTAACATGTATGAAAGAAAACACAAACAGCTGTAATATGTCAGTCATACTTTTATGAAATATGTTCATTTATCACACACTACATGGCTTTCCCAAGCACTGGCATGATATTTAGAGTGGTAAAATTGTCATATATTTTGACTAAAATGAGATAATACACTGAAAGATTCATTGTATGTCTTCTTTGGGAGGTTTTCTTGTTATTTTTGGGGGTTTTTTTGTTGGGTTTTTTTTGTGGACTGCCTTTACTTGCAGGTTAAGCTAATCCTGGGGGGTGTGGGTGTTGGTATTTGGGTATTTATTATTCTAAGTTGGTGGGTTTATACAGTATGCATGAATTACTGGATTCAGTCATTAGGTGGTTAACTTTTTACTACATTAAAACAACATTAAATCAGAAACTCGTTTAAGACTCCTGGAAACATTCACTTACCTTTTTGCTTTACAATGGATATGTAAAGAATTTTCTATACAAACCATTGGAAGCAGTGTAACAAAAGCAGAGTAGGTGCTTAGGTCATATGTTCAGGGTCAAAGTGAAAAAGGAATAATGGCTGTCATTCAATCTAGGCGAAGCAGAGACAGACTGTAACTGTGGTGGATAGGTGTGACGAGGACACAAAGAGAGGTGGAATGGTACTGCATGACACTCCTGACTAGATGAAATAAAGGAGAATATTTGTGATGAGCAGACTGATGGGAATGTATATTTCCTGTAACAAGTGCTGGGTTTCATACTAGTGCCATTTGCCAATAACCACTGCACCTCTGTGGTAAATAATTAAATAAGTACCCCTACTAATAAGTTTTGGAGAAGACATAGTGAAAATTAATTGTATAGGTTATTTAGTTTTCTTATACCCTGTTATTATTTCTTGAAGAGGAGTTTTTGAACAATTTTTAGAGAATGATCTTAATTGACTTTTACTGTTTCATAACTCAAGGGTTGCTAAAGACAAGGCCAAAGCAAAGAAGGCTGAAAAGAAATCACAGAAGGTAAGGGAATTTTTGAATTTAAAACATTAATTTTCCAATCTGGGTGAATTTCTTGAGAGATTTTGTCCATGTTTCTATGGAAGATGAAGCTATTGACATTTTGACAAAATATGGTTGGATAAGATTAGATTTTAAAAGTAACTGAACAAACTCAAATTTTATTATGGCCACACAAAAAGATTGTCATAATTGTTTTTGTCAAGAAAAAGACGAACTTTTGAAACTTTAAATGAGTCCCTAAAATCATGCTACTTTAATTTTTTTGGGCAGCAATATTCATGTTGCTTAGTTTGAGCTTGCTGAAAAACAGTATGCCCGAACCAGATGCATATGGCTGGTGGTACAGGGAGATGTAAGATTGCCCACAACTAGCACATTAACAGTATAGAACTTTTCACAAAGTTCTATACCCATATGACTGCAGTGATATTACTCTAAATGGCAGTCCTCAAAATTAAAGTCGACTTTGCTGACCTTTATGCTGCACAGGACCAATATATGTAACTATATGAAAATATGAATTGTTATTACTTCCTGACAACTATGCATTTCACTGCCACTTTTGAGCAACCCTTTGCATTTGCTTTCATTAAATAGAGCTATTTGATCTTGTTCATCAAAGCCAAGAAACTGTGTTACAGTTATAAAGAGGGACCAGACCCAGTTTTAGCCTTCGGTTAGATTCATTTGAAATGTACTTCCTAATGAAAATAATTGGTTGACGTTTGTTTGATGAACATAAATATTTACTGATTAACTTTGGGTAAAGTGCGACTGCAGATTTCTTGATTGAAAATAAGTTTTGCCTTAAAGATGTGGGTTTTTTTGTTTGTTTTAAGTTACTATCAAATGATTACATTTAAAAACTTTTGTCTTTTTTTATTTTGAGAAGCAAATAACTCCTGGAATTTGACGTGAAACAGTTTTGTCATTAATAATAAAACTTTTAAACTAACAATTATTTTGGTTTTATTCCAAAGTAATTTAAAAGCATGGAGTTGTTCATCGCATCTCGTAAATGAGGGCTACAAACTCATACCTATTTAAACAACCAGAACACAACTGCACCCAGCAGTATGGTCTTTAATTTCAGGTTACTATTTTTGGCCTTTCGGAGGATTTTCAGTTTATGAGGATTGCTGTTGTTTGTGCCCCAGTTCCAATGATATTTGTTCTTGAACCTTTCCTACTGTTGATTATTCCAGAGATGTTCAAACTAGCTCACTTTTTAGTTCCTCTCCGTCAACTATGACCCTGTTAGAGGATGGTTTGTCATAAGTTAGTCTTGAGGCCATTGATCTTCATGCCGTTCCTATCTAAAGTTAAATCCAGTGCTTTTACCAGGTTGGTGAGTTCATGTTTGTTGCCGGATATTTCATCAATATCATCTGAGAAGCCTTCCCAAAGCCTGTGATGGCATGGCAGAGGTCTTGTTGATGTTGTGGTTACTTTGTGCACAAGATTCTCAGCTGCACTCAGCAGTGCCATGTCAACCCCAAGTTGAACAGCATGTAATAAAGAATTTTGTTTACTTTTTAGGTGTCGCAGCCTAAAAACAAGCAGAAGGCTTCCAAAATTGTTAAAAGTTCTGCCCCAAGGATAGGAGGAAAGCGATGATCATCAAGATGGACCTAATAAATTTATTATAGAAGAAAAATATTTGTGTTTTTATTGCTTCTTTGCCTTTTTTCTTGGGAAGATTGGATGCTGCTCGAAGTGGAAATGTGCATCGTGGAGCAAGAGAGGTCACGTCCTGCGAAAGTAGCGCAAAACCTAAGCAACTGGAAAATTATGGAGGCATATACAGTATTTTGAGGTTTCAGAATATTGTCTCTCAAACCATTTTGAACATTTTATGTGGCAGTGAAGTTGATAGAAATTGATGGACCAGCGTATAAGCCAAAATAACAGCTTGTTGCGCTTTTACGACTCATTATTTCCTATGACGTGGAAAAATATTCATTTTATTTACTGCAGAAAGTGTTTTTTTCAGTTACACATTTCAAGTCTTAGTCTAAGTTTAATTCAAGTAGCATGAAAGTGACAAGCTACTAGAAACCCCAATCCCAATCAATAATAGAGAGTGCTGAAGGAAGCCAGGAATCCTACGTTAAACCAAAGAAAAACCCAAACAGTTTACTCCTGGTACATAGGTCAAGAGTGGTATCATGCGCAAAAATACCAATATTACTTTAAACTTTCTCAGAAAGGTGATGAAGTAAAAGAATAAATGATTTAGGTTACAAGGCTGAGCATTAAGAACAATTTGTAAGGAAAATAGAAGATTCCCTCGTTGATAGGTTAATTATAAAAATGTTCAGAGAAGATGTTCTATATGTCATTCTTTTTTTTCTCGGCTTCACATTTGAGTTCGAAATTTCAATTGAACAACCAGTAACTTATTAAAACTGTCGATTGTCTGTTTTGAACAAGTTACTCATTTTCAATGCATTGACATAGCAACTTTTTTCAAAATGTTAAAAACGAAGATAGAATTTGAATGTGCGATACATTGAAAAGACAATCTTTTAAAGAGAAATTTGAGTGGGAAGTTTATATCAATGAACCAGTGTTAACAAAGTCGGGCCTCTCATTCTACGGAAGTGTTAAGTTAACAAGAAATTTTTGAATTTGAACCGGTGCCATATTTAGAATAAGCAATGCGTTGTAGTAATTGAACAGCACGGGTCGCAGTTTTACTATATTGCGATTGGTAAATAAGTGAAGACTGATCGGTACTTTATTGAAAAGATTTTGGACTACTTTAACATTTATCTAATGGAAAAACTGAACTAAAGTGGTTATGTAGTACATAGAACCTGTAGGTTAGGACTCGATTCGATTGAAGAAGAAACCCGGCATCGAAAGTTTCAATTTGAAGTTGACTGGACATCTTTTTCAAAGTATAATTAATAGTTTATAACAAGGACTGCGTAAGGTCAATATTTTGATATTTTTGCATTAACTAAATAAAAAGCACTTGCAAAGCTTGCAGAAGTTTCAAGGGGCTACAGCCTTGTGGTGCAGGTTTGTTAAAACCATATTAAGACCATACTCGAACAACTCACTCTGAACTACCGTATCTTTAAGTTGTTTTTTGCAGGTGTGGTAAATGGACAGAGTTTTGCTTTTCCACACGGAACTCTGCTGGCTTTGACAAGATGGATCTTTAACTTTCTTCTTCAACCTGCGGTAATAAATCTAAGGGTTTTTTGAGGACCCTGACCATGATCTATTTGGTGAATTGAAATTTTTACTTTTTACTCCTTAAGAGGTACAAACTTAAATGTTGCGAAAAAATTAAGCCTTTTAAAGAAAAGTTACCTCTGCACTTGACCGGTGGAAAGAGGTAATCTTTCAAATTATTCATCACTTGAAGAAACTCTTGATAATAGATTTTTAATTCTTACTGCATGTGAAGATTTCGTGGCTCATTTGAAAATGCTGTCAAAATACTTTAATGGTCATTTTGCAGCTTGAGAGTTAAAGATTTCAGATGGATTACGAATCCATCATTGATTTGTGAACAAATCTTGCTTTCAAACTGAAATTTGAAAGCATGAGTTATGAGGAGTATTGATGTACAGCAATTAATAGCTTTTCAAGACTTTGTGAACAAGCACTTGATATCCTTTTCCTGTTTGACACCACATACTATAATTATGCGAGTCTGGATTTAGTTTTCTTTTAGTCAATCATGACAAAATCTAGAAATCGCATGAATCCACTGACAGACGCGGATTTCTATCAGCAACAAAAGAACCATGCACTGACAAAATGAAGCCAAGAAACAGGTGGTGGGGTAGGGGAGGGGGAGTCAATAGATATGTTTTTAACCTTTGACTAAGTGAAAAGCTTGGGGTTTTTTTTAGTTTTTGTTCGTATTCAAGTTTGTTATAACGGATTCCGTTCTTTCTCTTCCTTTTCATGCCATGCCATTCAAATATAATTAAAAAAATATGTAACTCGGATTCAGTTTAAGTTGCCTTCTCATTCACATGAGGTATTACTTTTGTAACTATATATAGGGGGTGTGAAGCATAGAGAAGGTTGGGTAAACCCTGGACCAGAGAATTCTCAACTAAGAAAGTAACACCTTCATCAGCTTGATATCACGTTAAACTAAGCCACGGACGTCTGTTGTTTGGACGATCAGTCGGCATCCCAAACGAAAGCAGTGTTACCCAACCGTTTCTCATCAAACGCCCCTTTGTAAATACAAAGAAGGTTTAACGAGCACAGCACTGAGGCCATTTTTGACCAAATATGAGGTTGATAAGGCCAGCACGAACAATTTAACGTTCCCACAGAGCGGGATGAGAAAAGCGTTCGTAGATCCAAAAAGCTTCGTAGCCCAAATGATTAAACCTGGTTTCAGCTTCAGTATCGTTATTCATTTCGATCATTTCCTCGTTCAACAATTGCTGTAGTGTGGTCACGTCCTTATGGAATGGTTCCATCACCCATTTTGGGACTGAAAGTTTGCACAAATCTTTAAAACGCACTGGCATGTCTGCCTTAGTTCCATCAAGCTGTGCACAGTACGTTTTATAATCTCATCGAATTGATTTTCAAGTTTTTGCAGACCAGGAAATTAGTGTAGGTCTTCACGGGAAATGTTTTGTTTAAAAAGTGTCAATTTATCGATGAAAGACATTGTGATTCCTTTTGCCTTAACGAGATTCATGCCATTGCCTTCACTGCAGGTAGAATCAGTGTCTCTCCAATAGTATACGGTTTGGCACATTTTGCGATCATAAAAGATAGGTTGAAAGAGGCAATAAGGTCCTTGTTTTTTTCTTTTTCTGTCTTCTGAAAAGGAGATGTAGCAGTCGTTCGTTTGGTGTAATGCTCCTTTAATTTTATACACTCGCCAAGAACGTAATTTAGAAAAAAGTTGTATTTTTGTAGGGAGATTAAGTATCACTGAATACGACGTGGAACTTGACATAATCGCTTTTTATAATAGACATTAGAGGCTGTGGTCACTTCCTACATGTTCTTTCGACCATACATGTAGTCATGAAAATAATTGCAAAAACAACAGAAAATATTGCTTTTCGATCTGACTCTAATATCAGGCTGGTACTAGATACAAAGAAGACTCAATAAGGATATTTTGTGATACTGTTTTAATTGATGATAAAAACAGTTGAAAGTCCATGATACATTTTCCTCTGGTTGCTTTGGATAGGTAAGGTATAAATTTGGCTAAGTGTACAGCCACTGGGGTGTATGGGGTGATCAGAAGGAGTACTATCCAGAGGCAACCATCAGCTGCCCTACGGGGGATGGACCCACTGGCATCCGGAAGTCACCCAACTCTCATGTCTGGCTCCAAGTAGCTGCTTGTGCGCGGCAGCGGCCACACCCCGGTACACCGCCTCAGCTGGCGGGCTAAACGACATGAGGGTAGCCAGCAACTNATCATTTCCTCGTTCAACAATTGCTGTAGTGTGGTCACGTCCTTATGGAATGGTTCCATCACCCATTTTGGGACTGAAAGTTTGCACAAATCTTTAAAACGCACTGGCATGTCTGCCTTAGTTCCATCAAGCTGTGCACAGTACGTTTTATAATCTCATCGAATTGATTTTCAAGTTTTTGCAGACCAGGAAATTAGTGTAGGTCTTCACGGGAAATGTTTTGTTTAAAAAGTGTCAATTTATCGATGAAAGACATTGTGATTCCTTTTGCCTTAACGAGATTCATGCCATTGCCTTCACTGCAGGTAGAATCAGTGTCTCTCCAATAGTATACGGTTTGGCACATTTTGCGATCATAAAAGATAGGTTGAAAGAGGCAATAAGGTCCTTGTTTTTTTCTTTTTCTGTCTTCTGAAAAGGAGATGTAGCAGTCGTTCGTTTGGTGTAATGCTCCTTTAATTTTATACACTCGCCAAGAACGTAATTTAGAAAAAAGTTGTATTTTTGTAGGGAGATTAAGTATCACTGAATACGACGTGGAACTTGACATAATCGCTTTTTATAATAGACATTAGAGGCTGTGGTCACTTCCTACATGTTCTTTCGACCATACATGTAGTCATGAAAATAATTGCAAAAACAACAGAAAACATTGCTTTTCGATCTGACTCTAATATCAGGCTGGTACTAGATACAAAGAAGACTCAATACGGATATTTTGTGATACTGTTTTAATTGATAAAAACAGTTGAAAGTCCATGATACATTTTCTTCTGGTTGCTTTGGATAGGTAAGGTATAAATTTGGCTAAGTGTACAGCCACTCTAATGAATTGGTACAGATTGATTTGGTTTTGTGGTGCAGGTATGTTTCGTATTGCTTCAACCTTCTTGAGGTCGGCTGATATTCCAGATGTAGATACCAGATGACCTAGAAAATGAAACTGATAGAACTGAACACATATTTTTGTTCATTTCATTTCAATCGCCTTTCAATCAGCCCTTTTAATCTCGTCATGAACGTATTTCGTACGTGTATCAAATGTCACTATTGCGTCTCCCTAAATACTAATGTCATTGGTACCAGGAATATTGGTAATTATGTCTGCCACATTTTTCTTTAAAATTTTACTGGCAATTTTATTCCAAATAGGAGCCTTTTAAATTAAAAGCGATCGTTTGGGGTAACAAAGGTAAGAAGATTTGAAGACGCGCTGTATACTTTAAGCTGCCAATAGCTACTGCTGGCATCCGAATTAGTTAAGGTACCTAACTCCAGATATTTTAAGAAAAGCTTTTTGGCCGATGCTTATTTGCAGTGTTGCCGCTTGACTTCTTTACGGTAGTCGCGAAAATCTGAGCAAATTCACAGCTTATTGGGGTTATTAATAATTACAAGTGAATTCGCCCAGTCTGTTGGTTCAAATAGTGGTTCAGTCACATCCATTGGCATCATCCCGTCTATTTCATATTTCAGTTTAACTGGAGTGATGGGAACTTTTGGCTTCCTCAGAACCTTCTTTTTGAATGTGAAGTAAAGGAACAGGTTTTCTTTGTTTATCTCTGACCTATTGGAAAATGAAGAAAACCAATACCAGTGCTAATTTGTTCCCCATCTCTTCACGTTTATACTTTGCACTTTTATATGCCGGAATGAAACCGTAGTTTCCACTAGCTCTGGATAACGATTTATTTCGTCTTTTACAGTAAAAAGCATTTGAAGTACTTTGACTGTTGTCTCTACTTTATTTTGTGTATTTTGTTTTTGATTTTTAAATCATGTACCTTCATAATGCTTTGAAATATATTTCCTTGTTTTTTTATACGTGATCACCTCTTTTAAGCATAATCCTTGACCTGCTGTTCATGTTCTTTAAAGCATGTTAAAAAATGCGTCATCTCCTATTTCATATTCAGTGGGTATTTTAACCTTGTTTTACAGTTTTTCTTACAAAGAAAAATTAAAAGAACAACTGGAAGGAATAGAAATATCCTCTGATTTTCCAGAATGTTTACGTTATTTTTAGTAACGCCGTGGTTCTCCTCTTTTACAGGCTTTCTTTTCCATGCCGAGCTAAACATTACACCATCGAACTAAGGATCCGTCTATTACGCCAGTGGTTTAAATGTCTACTGGGAAAAATTGCTGTATTCATTTATGCATACATTTGTTTAGGCCCGTCGCATACAAAGAGAATTTATTGCATAGAGCCAGTCTTCTCCGGGATTGGTAACACCATTACTTCGACGTCCAATGTTCTTTAAGCATGAGACCAATAATTTTTACCTTGGAGCCATACAAGCCTGAAATAAGCACATAAAACGCGAAATAAAAGTTTTCCCAATTTCTATAATTGTTTGGGAGTTGGACTTGCAAAAGGCACTAAATCAAAAGTATTACTCAGCTTACCTAATTACGTGTTGTAAGTTATTATTTTATGGACACTTTGATAAAGCATCACATGCAGAGAAAGGGCTTTCTTTGAATCTATTGAACTACTGCATCGAAAAAGATGAAAAAGTCTGATCACGTCAACAAATCCATACTATTGCTCCCCATTAACATTTTCATCGTTCATCGTTTGCTGCAATCAATCAGTCAATTGGAAAAATTGGCAAGTGATGGAATTTTCACTTTTCCAGGAGACAGTTACAAGAACTAATATATATAGAGGAACATTGTTGGGTCTGTACTATTTTCAAAAGTAAAGAAATATTTAATGCATACAACATTTCAAGCATAACTTTAATGGCATTGTAGTCGACTCCGTTGACTCAGATTTGCGATTTGCACAGGCCAATTTACATTCTTTTTGCTATCTTACTTTACAGCCCTGTGTGAAAGAAGGGAGCTGAGGTCGTTAGAGAGATTTCTGCGGGAATGCACTATGAGAAAGTTTTAGTTTCTCAAAATGACTTGTATGTTAGTGCCCCAGAGTCTCGTAAGGGCTATTGGGTTAAGAATCTATGTATGTATGTATGTATGTATGTATGTATGTATGTATGTATGTATGTATGTATGTATGTATATATGTATGTATGTATGTATATTTGTATGTATCCTGTTTCAGCATTCTCCTGAAACTTCATACTTCAACACTTGGGGTTGTACCTTCAGTTTTAACTTGACTTTCATTGGCATTCCAGCTGGATTAAGATCCAGCTCCATGTCAGCACCTGGGTACATTCTGCCATTCTTCACATTGTTCTAAACCTCTGATTTATCATAATAATATCATCGGTCTGATTGCCGGGTAAATCTCCTATACTCTTTCATGTATAATGTTCTTTAAATGGTGTTTGAACGTAGTATCTGTTATGACAAAATCATCTTCTTTACAAAATTCAACCAACATTATTCCTCTTTCCTTTTTCTTACTCATTCCATGTTGAGCAGTTCTTGGGTATTCTTATTCCTTTCCTACTTTGACATTCATATTTGCCTTGACGATAGTCACTTCACCTGATATGGCGTATTTAAGGACTGATCTAATCTCCTCATTGAATGATTCTGCTGTCATCTGGGTGATCTTGCGTTGGTACTTTAGGATAAATTGTTAATATTGAAAGGCTTTGCTTGTAACTTAAACAATATTATTCTCTCTGATACTGACCAATATCCTAACATGCAATTACCTGTGCTCTTTTTCATTATTATCACAACTCGGTATCTTTTTTCTCGTCCTTCCTTTCTTGTCTCGCTTATTCCTAATATGTCTTAAGGCACCCAGTCCATTACCTGGGAGATTATTAAATTTTCACTTCTGAAAAAAATGTTCCTACTTTCCATGTAATAGTCTAAAACAGCATACATCTCGTCTTCATAACGCCATCATCAGACACAACGTTAAGAATACCTTATTACACGAGATGCCGTTTCCTCCCTGTTGGAAGTGTAAGAATTTGTTGGAGGGATCCCAAAGGAACCTTTTATCTCACTTGTTTTGTCACAGATATCTATCCTAATAATATCGAAAAATGGGTAGATGTTCGATAGGGCCTTCATCCTTCCCAAAGTAACTGGCCAATGCCCCATCCTGTTCAGGTTTGCCCATTAAATGTTAAATGCTTCGCTGTTTCTCACTTTCTGTCACTGTTCTTCTCTTTCGAAAAATTTTCCGCCTTATCATCTCTTCCCAGGCTTAAGCGAGTTGCCTTCCTCTATCATCAACAAGTTATGGTAAACTTTATCAGTTTTGTTAGTGAGAGACACAAGGTAGTGGGGTATGGCCGATGATGTATCCAGTCATCTACTAGGAGCCACAAGTGAACGTTGAAGAGTGATGGAAAAACCACATCTTACATAAATTCGCGGTTGGTATTGATCAAAAGGTACTACTTCTTATCACAACCTAATATACCCTGTGTCTATGAAATATCAACGTGTAGAGAACGTTAACTACAGCAGGGAGAACAGTTCTCGCTTTAGCATATTTATTTCTGAAGCCACTGGTTTCACTGCCATGATAAAGACGAGATGATTGCCAAACTGTATTATTTTCTTCACTTAGTTAAACATGACCTATTTTACTTAAGGTCTGAACAAAATCCATGCACAATTTTTTGAGTCAGGAAGCAGTCCTTTTCATAAAAAAATCTCTAAGACAGGAGTCTTGGAAATGATTTCTATAAAAAATATATTTCTTCATACGTCCATTACCTATGTTTCCTTAAAATTTCAAAATGGAGCCGCAACACAACAGGCGAAAAACCCCAACAAATAGGGAGAAAAGAAGCGACCAAAACACATACCTTAAAGGGCTTGAACAACAAATTATGAGATTAATACACTGTATCATTGTTGAAAACTGTACGTTAAACGAGTCAGCAATTTCAAACAGCAAATTTTTACACACTTTACACTCTAAATTCTGAACAAAAATGCAAATAAATAATAAAAATTTATCAAACACGTAAATATTACATTACAAAATCCTTAATGTTTTTCTTCCAGTTTTCCAACTGTTCTTTAATGTCTGTAGTTACTCTTTATAGGATAAGAAACTAGCTAAAAACTCAGATAATTTGTAATCCATTATTTCTTTTAATAGTTTAATAAGTAATACAGTACCCTCCATAATTCTGTGATCTTTTTACATTTTACATAACACCTTAAAAGCTAAACCAATTTGAAGTTATTTACAAGGAATGTAACCTCTTTAATCTTGAAATACGTCCAACATCTTTGATAACATGCAGCCAAATATCTCAAAAATGCCATTCACTGTATCATGATGGGGCCAAAAGCAGGAAGAAAAAAGAAGCCGGGAAGATATCCAATAAATGATAATACATTGATATACATTTCCGACCTGGAAGCCCAATATGCCATTCAATGCATAAAGTCATTTTACCTGACATGGCATTAAAGGTGCGTTATTCAATAAAAGGACTTTATAATTTATTCCTTGTCCGACTGATGAAGGCTTTGTCTATATTCTCATTAAGGGTCAATATTAAAAGTATTGTGGGGAACTGCCAGTACAAAAAAACCCCTGGCTTTCAATGACAAGGTAATGGTATTTTTATAAAACGCTAATAAGAAATAATATACAACTATAAGTAAAAAACATGATCTTTCAAAGTGAAAATAGCAACTCCATAACAAGAATAAACCAAATATAAACGCAAATCATACTTGAATAACATTGGACGAAATCCAACCAACCAAGCAAAAAAAATTCTGTTTCTCGACCACTGTAAAATAATTAGAATCGATGCACGTCAGTCTGAAAGAGTATGGTTTAAAAATGCATGAACAACTTGATTAAGCTTCTTTACCTTCAAGCTGCTTTCATCTCTAACTCATTTACACTGGAACCAACTAGTTTTACATATGATTTACGGCGTGGGAAAAAAAATTAAAAAACAACACTTGGGTGCACCAGGGAAACCATATGCCCAAGAAATTCCTTCAAACTTAAAAATAAAAATAAGTCATTTTATGCAATGGTACCTTCAAGTCAAAGCATCAGAAAGTTGAAAAGCCAAAAGAAGAAATAAGAAAAAGAAAGGTCACAAAAAAGATGATCAACTTCTCGGTATAACTAAGAGCACCACGAATCAGCTCAGCACCTAAAGAATATTCGTTTTTGGGTGAATTAAAAGCTGCGAACTGTAAAAATGTGCAACAACCTGATACTACCAATCCAATGAATTTGATATGCAAGATAAGGCGGAATAACTAAATCTACACTGACACTAGTATTCCAAATGAATCCACAACCTTTACGTTGATAAACTAAAAGATGCTGCTGGTACAAAGTTGATTTGTCTACAGCCGTCACAGGAATAACAGGATAAAACATGTTTCTTTTCTGCATCTTGTTTGAACAAATAGTCTTAAAAAACGACATATCTTGAAACAACATGAAAATAACAATCATCACAAAATGAAAAGAAGATTCAAAATATGAGCATCTCCTATGCTATACTTTTGCTGAAAGGATACAAGGATGAGCATAAATTCTCAAGCTGAAAGATGAAGAGAAAAATGAATTAGACACAACAAAAGAAATACAAATTGGCTTTTCTTTATCTGATATTTTAAGAATAGCCACTCGAACACATGAAGCAAAAATAAGTAATTCAAAAAAAGCCGGTTGGAAAAAGGTACAGCATTAAAGTCGTGCTGTAAAAGTGTACAAATAACCAATCCGTGCTTTTGTCTAATGTTACTACGCACCTAGTTCTATCTTCTCTGCAACTAAAATGTATCAATACTATTTCTCATCTTAAGCTCCATATTGCCCCAACTTCATCTTTAATTTATGTCAGTTTTCCCATCCAAGGTAACTTTAGTGCGTAACAATTTATGCTATTTACCAAAGTCAATTGCTTCTCGCCCCGTCGAAAAATAAACTCTTTAATATAGTCCTAGTTTTGTTTTCAGTCTCAATGTACCATAAAATAATTCTGATGTCATACGACGGGTCGAGCAAAGATTTCAATTTAGGTTGCGATAGGGTACAGACAGTAAGTAAACATGAAACAGCAACACCTTAGAAATAAGTCGAGCAGTGTATATCTGCATAGAAATTACAATATTTACCTTATTATAAACATAAAACGTCCTTTTTGATAACGTAGTGTATACGCTTGCCATTACGCAACATTACTTAATATTTTTCCAGGTTTTCAAATGGGTTCAAATTCAGTGCACCGAAAAGGGCAATTGCTGTATAAATCAGGATAAATCAGCCCCCTGCATACAATAAAAAATCTGTAAACTTTCAAGTAAGTTTTTATTGACATAGGTCTCTATTCCAATACAAAAAAGTGATCTTGAAGTCAATCTGGTGGTCAGAATGTCAGAATGGACAGGATAAGTAGTTATTTCTTAACAATTACATTTTATTTCGATTAATCAAAAAACCTGTAGTTATCAAACGTTGTGCAAAAAATAGTTAATAAATACTAATAACTAACCTAGTCAATACAACAAAAATGGCGATATATTAACCTTTAGCTGCGATATGAAAAAAATGAAAGATGACTCAAGTTCAAAGTATGAGAGGCTGTAACTTTTCCATTCTGTTTCTATGTGAATAACGTCCCTCTTTCATATCAAACGTTATAAATTAAAATTCTGTTCACTGGAATTCAAAAACAAACAAACATTGTTTGGAAAATATACAGAGAACACTATGAACCGAGAAACAAGTGTAAAACACAGTATTTTTACATATTACCCACCTAATATCTTTTATATACTAATATAATACAATATATGTGTATATATACTATATATATTATATATATTGCATACATATTACAACCAGACGTTGAGTAATATATCCACCAAATACGTCTGCAGTTTCACCCATTTCAGTATGTCCTCTCTAATATTTGAATTCAAATACGGAAATAACATATTATTATCATAAATTTTGTCCTTCAATACATAAAAAAAGTGGAAGTATGTCTTGATGGTGCCGATAGCATCCATCAAGCAAGTGATTCAATATGATTCCTCAGATTCCTTGGCAATATCCAAAGAATGTAGGCAAATTCCATGTTAATGATAAAATTTTTCTTGGTTACTTACATTTTTCATCAATTTATCTAGCTTTTCCTGTCCTTTTTTCTCTTCTACCTCCTCTGCTACCTTTCCTCTAAAATGTAGAAAAATGTTCTGTTAAATAGTCAATTTCCATATCTCCTTCTTAGCTAACTTGCTCTTGTTGCTATTGTATAGTTTTCTGCCATTACGATATATTAAAGCAAAAGCTTCTCACTTCGCATGAAAGCATAAATACCACAAGAACATAGTAAAATTAAACCAATAGGAAAGGGTTTGAGTGAATAACGAGTCTTGATAGCTGATTGAATTTTTCTCTTTTTATAGGTGCTATTTTGGGGAGAGTTTGGGTTGCACCAATTTCATTCTAATTAATAATTTATTTTATTTATTCTAATAATTAAATGCATTGCCTATATATTAATACCAAAAGAAAACCAAGTGCAAAATACAAGTTGCACTAAACTGAATTTGGGCCAGTGACTTTGGGTTCGATAGCCTTCTTCTCTACTAAGGCAGAATAATGACAGGACTGATATTCCCATTGAAAAGGGTTCCTCACCAATGGAGTGTGTACGAGGAAGTCTGTTTTCATCTCTAAAATAAGGGCAACAAGCAGCCTTCACTATCCTGCAATTCATTTTCACTGATACAAAAAAAAAGGTGAATTTAGCTGGCGAAAATAAAAAAGTGACATTGTTCAAGAAGGAAACAAAGAACCTCTTTAATTAAAAAAAATCAGTTGATGCAAAACCTGACCAAAAAAAATTGAGTTAATGAAGAAGAACCATGGGCAATGGTCAAAACATATTTCCAATAAGTGAAGCAACTGATATTCAAAGAGTAATAAACATTGCTGATTAATAGATACATTTTATTACATCTTCTAACAGACATGTGCAGCCACTCTTAATGAAGGTTTGAAAGGGGGAAGTACCCATAAAAGATTCGTGCTGCAGACCCCTGATCTTTGGGAACCTGCAAAGAAGAAGAAGTACCCATAAAGGATTTTAGTAGTCGCAGGTGCAAAAAGGCCCACTTTCAATAATGAAGATGAACCTGGTCACTTCCTATTAGTGGGAGTTGAAAAATTACATCACATGCAAAACATGAATTGGCTACAAGTTATTTAAACAATTGAGTCATTACAAAAACCAACAATGACTTAGGTAGGTTTCTTTAATATTTATAGTTCATAAAAAACTCCAAATATTGCCATAGTAGTATAGAACTATTTTCCTTATCTTACATGTTCTATAAATATACACTTGGTTTCTTAATTTTTTTCCAAAGCAAATTTTTTTTTAAGAAAAAGGGAGTTACAAAATATGATGAGTTTACCTCAGACCATTTATGCCATATGATGAAGGAAAGTACTCAGAGGACGAAGAGTCCCACCCACAACCTAGTACTACATTTTCAGTGAGATTAATTGTGCACCTTGATCTTAAGGTTGTACAGCTTTTCCCAATTCCCTACTGCTAGGCATTTCACCTACATCTACAAATATAAGACACAGCCTCCCACAAAATAATGTATTTCCATTCAAACTAAATTTTCAGTGACTGATACCAGTTTCCATTTAATATTTACTTCCATACTATGAGAAACCTACAGACATACAGCACCCCAAAGTAGCCAATGTTACCCTGTCTAGTCCTCTTTGATCATCTTATCATTCTTCAGTTAACTGAAGACACTTGTCCATGATCAAAGATTGAGTACCTGTTTGAAGGTGTCACAGCACTAGTTCAATATGTCTGATGGTAAGTTACTTGCACTTTATTCAGAAGCTACAGTGGGGTCATTTTCTACTTGGTTTAGGTCAAATCACCGTTCAGGATGTTGGTTACAATAATCTGTTGGGTATGGTCAGTATCCAGGATCTGTAGGAGCACTAAAAGCTGTAGATAGGACTGTGACAGCATACAATAACAAATCAGGCAGAAATTCTGCACACCCTAAAGATGGTTAAAGCAGGGAAAGCAAGTGCCATGGGCAACACACTGATCAAGCTGATAAAGCATGCAGGCAGAAGCTTAGTGGATGTAATGGACAAGTTATGCCCCCAAATTTGGGAAGGTGGGTGACCTAAAGATCAATGTGATGTTATCTACTTACCCATGCAAAACAAAGGAGACCTGTGGATGTGAAAAAACCAAAGAACAATTGCTCTAATAGTATATGCCAACAACACATTGCACTTGTGATTAGTAAACATGTGAAAGGAATATCCAGAATGGAAACTGGATGAGAACAAGCTGTTTTTGGAGCAAGGCAAAGTATACATGACCAGATTGTAATCACAGTGGTGATGGAAAAGTTTCACGATTACAGGAGACCACTATACCTTTGTTTTCTAGAATACAAAACGGTGTAGATTGTGTCTTTACCCAAAATTGTGGAGACCAATGCTAGATATCGGATACTCAGCACATCTGCTTGGTCTGATAGAGCAGATATAGCAGAATTAGTGCTCTGTGGTAAGGGCAGTGAATGGGTTAACTGAATGGTTTCACAATGGGAAGGGGGTCAGACAGGGATACAATTTTTCTCTTGATCCATTCAACAACTAAACAGATATGATTTCTTGCATTGTTTGGTGTGCAACTGATGGTGTGTCACTAGGAGTACATCACTTCTTCAACCTGTGACATACCAATAGCACAGTGCTGATTGCTGAATCACTTGAAAATCTACAGTAACAAATTAATTGCATGACAGACATTTCAGACATGACTGCTAATGTTCATTTTAAAGCAGCTTAAAATTTCCGATCCATAAAATTAACTATTTTGCAAATTTGATATTTAATAATTGATATTACTTAGATTAACTCTCAAAATTAACTTTTACACTCTTTACTGTAACCTCACCCCAACCCCCTAAAAACCCACAACCAACCAATTGACAACAAAACTAATAAGTAAACCTTACCTTTGGAATGTTTCTTCTTCTTCAAGTTCAAAATGTAACTGTGCAAGCTTTACTTGTAAATTTCTTACACTGTTCATTTTTTCCATACTGAATTCACCTCCTATTGCAAAATGGAAAGTAATAACATTGTATGGTAGCATCACTAAACAAGAAGTATTTAAAGCTAAATAGCACATATTTGGAACCTGTCACAATCTCCAGCATTTAACTTATAAACCACATAATAAGAAACTTGAAATATAAGGTGACACACATTTTGTTTATAGTTGAATAGTTTGATAGGCAGAGAAAATGGTACATACTTAAAAATAAAAAATATGCATATTGATTTCTCCATCTTGATAGATGATAACTATTTCATATACATCTTTTAGTATCAATTTTGATCCCCTCTATCTTACCACATGCTTGAAGATGGTCCATCAAAACAGCTGATGGTATACAGAACTTCTGAATATCATAGAGATATATGTTGGCTTACTTTGTGAATTTGTGAAATATCCTTGGAAAATCAGGTCTGTCTGTATGTCTGCATGCTTCTTTAGCCCAAATGATGGCTTTCACACCCCAGTACAGATTGGGAACTAATTGCATTTTATACTTTTTACTATTATGATGACATATTCTTTATTTTAATTTTTGCAATGGTCAAGAAGTGATTGTATTCAGTTTCTTGATGTAGAAAACATTAATTAAAGTGTTAACAAATGGCCAATTATTCTTCTGGCATACCACAGTTCAGTATATAGGACAGTAAGCATATGGGAAATAATACTTCAGAGTTCAAATCTTCAAAAACCCAAGGCATCGAGCAAAGCTTTTTTGAATACAATTCATTCTAAGCAAGACCAGCCACCACTTGAGGACAGAGAGCTACTTTTCTTATTTGATTCTTTTCTTTGTACTTTTCAATGTATTTACTTATTGCTATTTTCCTCTCCCAATTTTATGTCCAAAAACATATATACACAGGTAGTATGGCATTTTTAACTGAGAAAAATTATGAAAATGCTTTTCTCTTTGAATATATATATATACATACATACAGGTTTTCCACTCATTTTGTTTGAGCAGGTCTGTTCAAGAATTGAACATGCCTGTCTTAGGGGGGTCTGGGAAAATTTACCTCCCAGAAAATTTTGAAATTTTTTTGGGTATATCTGGGGGGTAAATT
>RDPX01000097.1:294844-325015 GCA_003991215.1 Morbakka virulenta | reverse complement strand
CCAGTCCTCAGGAATGACACCATCTCTTATGATCTGATTTGTTAGATCAGTGATCATCTCTATACTTCTTTCACCTGCAGCTTTGACCATCTCTGCCACAATTCCTGAAGGACCAGCTGCTTTGCCTTTCTTCATTTTCTTTACAGCTTCCCTCACCATTTCTTTCTCAATAAGAATGCATGGTCCAGATACTGTTTCTACCTCTCCAAGATTTCCTCTATCCCAAGAAAACTCTGTGTTCAACAATCTCTCATAATAGCACTTCCAGGCATTCTTCTTTTCAAGTTCACTTGTTGCAAGTTCTCCATCATCATTCCTGATAAACTTTTCCCCAATGATATCCTGATTAGTCTTGATCATCTGCTTAGCTATCCTGAATACTTCATTCTTCTGGTCATCTCTACGCATTATATCTGGAAACCTTCTTTTCTTGGCATCCATGTTTGCTTTGTAGATTGTTTGCTTAGCTGCTCTCTTAGCCTCTAGTATATGCAAATGCAAACTTAAACAAAGCAAACATAAGATAGGCCTTCTCTTGAAAGTTTTTATTTAATATAGTAATGAGCAATTGACATAGGCATAAAGTTGCTACTTTAACAACTACTTTTTCAAAAGATATAATAATTTGAAATTTTCACTCCCAGTGTATTTCCTAGGCATTTATGCTCTAGGTTATAGTTCAGTCTAGGAATCCTCATTAATTACTGAGTGTTGTTTAACATGATTTAAAACTGACTTTTAAATCATATGAAACAACACTCTGTATCACTCTGTATTTGAAAGTTTTTGTTGTTGTTGTTGTATTTTGAACTTGTGTATAAGTTTGTGAATTAAATAAATTACAATAAAGCATTGTACAAGCAGTAATGGAGAATAAGTATTGATTTATGTTTAATTGGCATGTTATGATCTTATAATTTGTAGCTTTCTTTAGCTGGGAACTGCTTATCATCAACTGCTGGATTAAGTCAGTTACAAAAATTAAAAGTGTTAGATCTACAGGACAACAATATTTATGAAATATCAGGTAAAGACAAGTTTTTTTATCATGCATTTTTTATGTTATCATCTTCTCAATCAGAAAGTCACATTTTCCATGAATATACAGCTAGTAATTTTATGCAACTACTAAACATTTCATTAATAAAACACCCTATTGCTGTCTATCATGTGGGGTTTCTAAGTAAATCAATGTGGTTTGAGAGCCTAGATATAGTTTTTAGAGCACGTCAATTACAAGAACAAGGCTGTGAATTTAATTCCCTAACCAGAAATAATTTTAAATCTCATACAACCCATTACTAAGGATCAAGAGGCCTAAATGCTTCCCCAATGTTTAAATAAAATCTGCTTTAAACATTTTTTTCAAGCTTTCGCTTCTTCTTGAAGGTAAAGCGAAAAGGGACCTTGGACCATTAGGTAACACCAAAATGTCTAACATTGCAATACTCTTTGTTGTTGTTTTTTCTCTTTTTCTATACATTTTGATGAGTAATTTATGACATTAAAGATCAACTCAAGTGTAATAAGCATTCCTATGTATGTATAATTCACTTCAAAATCACATCAGAAAGAGTAACAATTTTGATTCTGCATCATTGAGTGTATGGTAAATAGATATGGTTCTCATTGATAACTGTCACATAAGCAAAGCTAGATAATATGCCATCTATCTTTGTGAATAAGGTTTGATACTGTGATTAAATCATGTAAAATACTAAGTCACAGTAATTATAGATTAGTATGACTTGAAAAGCATTGGAAATGCAGGGTCGAGGTTACTAATGCACTTAAGTCAGGCTTTAAACACATGACTGTGGTTAACTAGAATGTTACTTACGAAGGTAGTATTATTTCATTTTTGTTTTCTGAAAGAGTGGAGGTGAAATATTTCTTGACTGATAGTAATGTTGGTGTGTAATTGCAGAATAATACTGTTGATAGCTTGTGGTGGTGATGGTGTTTTAGGGTTAGTAGTGCCATCTTTTGGAAGCATCATTTTGAAAATTAATAAACTTATTTAAATATAACTTTCCTGTAAATAGTGACTTCTTCAGACTGAAATAATTCAGTATTAATTTATGCTATATTCACTAATGCATGAACTTTGATCTGGTTCACACCCAGTGACTGTTCTAGTATATAGGTTGCTAGTGTGTTGCATTTTTCAGCTATTTTCATTTTTTCTATTTTTTATTTTCAAAATGCTAAGAGTAGTTTATGATTTATCTTGTTGATTGAGGTATTTCAGCTTTTCTTTTCTGTGTGTGATATTGGAGTTTTTGAGTTTTTGATTAGTAAATGTTTGTTGGTTTCATGGAGATAAGAAGATTTATCTTGATTATTATGATGAAAAGTTTTTATGCAGATGGTGGAAGTATTGAACTTAATGCTAGGAAAAATACTGATTTCAGTCAGGATTGCATAATGAAAAAAAATCAGAATTTCTAGTTATTTTGTATCTTAGAAGTATTGCATGGGAATGGTAAGGGGCCTGGATACAATACAACATGGCATTCTTATCAATGTCATGCAAGTTAATCCACAATATCTTTTTAATGTTGAATGCAATGAATGACCAGCTTAATTCTTCAATCAATCAATGAATATCCATTTTGAGTCACTGAAACATGTCAGATGTAGTGGCTAGCAGTTTTCAAAATGCCCTTCCACTGGATGTTGTCATGCATTGCATTAGTTGGAATTCTTCATTCCCTTAGGACCACTTCAATTGTGGCTTTTCAACCTTACTGCAGGCTCCCACAAGTTGTTCTGCCATTAACATCGAGAAGCATACACTTATTTATCCATTCAACTTGATTCATTTGCACATGAAGTTGCAGGCAGAGAGCATCCACGAGGTGTATCCTGGAAACTGAATTATCAGACCAATATGCTGTACCTACTTTAACAAGTCACAGTCCTATCTCAACTACATTCACCCTTGTATGAGCCAGTCAGCCCAGAGTCATCAACATGGGTCCTCTTCAGGACTGGCCCTGGCTGTCATCTCTGACAATATTGAAGGCTACACAGATTATAAGGCTCAAGTCCTTGCATAGCACCCACAAACTAGTGATCTGCTCTGCCTGCAGGAAACCCACCTCAGGCCTAACAACCACTGACCAGCAATTGCTGTAATGAAACTAATTGCTGAAATTTGACATCCAAAGTATGGCTCGGTGATGTTCTGCAAGACTGCTCTCTGGATTAAGAAAATCCATACCTCAACATCCCCAGAAAATGTCTTGTTGACTACTCAGAAACAATAAATAAGTACACACATCTGAGACACATCGCCATTTTCCTTTACTTCTTCATAATTCAAGTGAACTCAAACTGTGTTGACTAGTTCTCTCCATGTGTCTCTAACCTCCATGCAGTTCTTGATGTCTTCCAGCTTGTTTAGAGATTACCAAGTTTGACCAATTCATGATTCTTTTTGTCTTTTTGACTCGAGTAAGGCCATGACTCAAGATATTTAAAATTATAAACATGCTTTAATTTGTTTCCTTGAGAAGTAAAGAGTCCATCATCTGGTTGGTTGCACAACATGTACTCTGTCTTCTTATAGTTTACATGAAGACCAATTGTTTCTGCAGCTGTTTCAAGTCTTAGTAGGAGAGTTTGGGCCTCATTGAAATTATTGGAGATGAGAGCAAGATTGTCAGCAAAATCTACATCAGTGATGTATTTAGCTTGGCATCTGGAGCTTTGTCAAGTTGCCAGTTTAAATCCAAGGTGATTGTCTCTAGTTGCTTCTCTGGGAGCATACTCAAGCACATTGGTGAAGAGAAAAGGTGGCAATGTATTGAGGTGTCAGTTTAAATCCAAGATGATTATCTCTAGTTGCTTGTCTAAGAGCATAATCAATTGCAATGATGAAGAAAAAAGGTGCCAACGTATCTCCTTGCAGAATGCCACCAACTATTTCAAAGACATCAGACATCTACATTAGGTGTCAATACTTGTGCTTCAGAATCTTTGTAGAGAATATTGATGACATTTACAATCTTTGATGGTAAGCTTTTAGGATTTCCATGATTTCCTCTGTGGAATGAGTCAAAAGCTTTGCTAAAGTCTAGTTATTTGCTTTTGATACCTTCAATCAGCCTTCGGAGGGTGATGATTTGTGCAAGACTGACCTTCCTGAGTGAGATCCATTCTGGTTCTCTCTTAACAAGGGGTCCAGGTGTGATCATATTCTATCAAGCAGTATCTTGTTATAGGTTTTTGCTGCTATAACTGAGAGGGAGATTCCTCAGCGGTTGTCTGTAATGCCAAGGTCTCCTTCTTTTGGTAAGGTGATGATGACACTTTTCACCCATAACTCAGGTTTGTCTCCATTAAAAGTTTTGTTGTTCGTTTAAGGCTCCTGTTTTCCATACTTCTGTAGGAATATTAAAGAGACCTGTGCCCTTGTTGTTTTGAAAACTTTTAATGCACCTGACCAACTCTTCCATAGTAATTGGATTTGTATTTATTGGAAGAGTTTGATAAATAACATTAACAGTGGGCCTAATTGTTACATTTGGAGGTTGTCCAAGAAGTTTGATGAAGTGGTCCTTCCATCTTTTGATGCATTCTTTAGGATCTTTTGCCCTGATGCTCCCCTTATTTGTGCCTTTTCTGCCCTTTAATTCATTGGCTGTTTCCCAAGCCATTTTGGGTTTCTGGTCTAGCAATTGTATTTATTCTACTATTTACATAGTTCATTTGACCATTTCCATAGAGTTCATTCAATTCATTTTTTGCTGCTTTGAGATGCCTTGCACTGCTCCTGGTGCTCTTTATGTTGTGTTCATTGTACACCTTTTTGGTCACTTCTCATTCTTCAGCAATTTTTTGGTCTTCCCCTGGCTCACACTGTTTCTGCTTGGCTTTTGTAAGAACACATATTTTTGCTGCTTGATGATGGGCCTGTTCAACATTGTTATAAAGACAAGTTGAGTTTACATCAGTAATGTCAATTCCATTTTGTAGTATTTGGATATGATTTTGCACTTCAATTGTGTCTCTCTCCTTCACATCAACATCATTAATTAACTTCCTCCACTCAAATCTTTTGGTCTTTTTCAATAGCTTGCTTTGTCTGAGACTCAATCAAGGCTTTGCTGTAACACATCGATGGTCAGATCCTACTGTACAGAATGTATTATAGGGTTCACAGTCTAGAGCACTATTTTTCTATTGTTCATCAAGATATAGACTATTTGACTTTTAGCATTATTTGGAGAATTGTGTGTCCATAGTTTTCCACTTCACTTTGAAAATAGAGTGTTTAGAGCTTGAAGGTTGCATTGTCTTGTGCAATCATGAAGAAGTTGCCCATTTTTGTTTGTGGTAGTGTTGAATATGGATCCTTTAACAGCATTTTTCCCAATCTTTGCTTTAAAGTCTCCCCCAATCAGTAAAATGTTGTGTTTTGGTATGTTCTTTGTCAAGTCAGAGAGATTCAAGTAAAATTCTTCCCTTTCATCAGGATCAGAAACATTAGTTGGACTATAACACAAGATGATACTCACAGCAGGGTTTCCATTAACAGTAGCCATAAGTGGCCTTGAGTTTATTGACACTACAGAATTAAGAGATTTGGAAGCTTTGGGACTAAAGAGGATGCCAACACCTTTAATTGTTGAATTATTAGCAGCCTTTCCAGCAGATGAAGTTATCAAGACCCAACCTTATTTCATGTCATGATATTTTATATCAGTTTCTTCATGGAGAATTCTGTTCTCCTGAACACAAACTATTTATATACCCTATTTAGCAGCTAAGGCTGTCAATTCTTCTTTATTGGATGTTGGATTCAGAGTTTGGCAGTTCATAGTTGAGAAAAGGAAAGTTTTTCAGCATTTCAAAAGATGGTCAGTAGTATACTTTTTGACCCCAGCCTGACACACAAGGAATGCATCCCACTGGGGGTGTGCTCCTTGTGTGTCCATGTGACTAGTGATGTGGCATGAGTTATTTCTAGAGTTTCTAGTCATTTACAGTTTTTTGGTTGCTAATCGAAGCCTAAGAAAGGAAACGATTCAGGATTAGTGGTTGCAACTCCTACTAACTACCATGCTTTTCAATTAACTAGAAATGATTGATCCATGTTGTTGACAATGTCAATTATCAGCCTCGTCGATCTGCATATTGAACCAAAGAAATGGTGTGTTGTTACTTGCCTCAATGATGTCCTTGGAAAGCCCCTGCCTAGACCAAGAGCACTTCTATTTTCACAAGGTGCAGCATACTCACCTAGGATTTAAAATCAGAATTTTCCTTCTCCTAGGTGGATTGCCAACCAAGTCTAATGAGCTCCACCTACCCAGGGCTAACAGGTACTACACCTAGCCCAAGGGTGACTTGGAAGTAGTTGTGGCAAAAGGTAACCTCATTTGCCCACATTGGAACTCCATGACTGGATGCAGTTTAATGTCATACCTGGGACATCACCATCACATCTATCTTGATGCCTTCCAACATTGAGTTCCAGTGGAGAGGATCCCTGCTAAGCTTGAGAGCAAATGTTATATTGTCATTGGAGATTACAATTCTCACAGCCCCTTCTGGGGTTACAATGATGAAAATGACAATGGTACCCTTGACAAAACCTGGATGCATGATAGGAACCTCTCCTTGATCCATGATACCAAACTCTCAAGATCTTTCAACAGTGGTAGGTGGGGAAGGAGGTGCAACCCAGACCTATATTTTGTATCATCATCTAAAGCACACCTGTGTGAGAAGGAGGTCCTCTTGTCTGCCCCTAAGTCACAAGATCGATAGCTGTCAAAATCAAGTCAGCTATCACAGCATCACACCAATCTTTCCGGAACCATTTCAACCTCCAAAAAGCCAACTTGATTCTCTTTCCTGAGAATCTAGACACCCTTCTAGGGAACATAAGACCTACTTCTTCTAATTATACCAAATTTACTAAAGCCCTGAAGAAAGCCACTCAGGTCTCTATACAATATGGTTGCAGGAAAAGGTACATTGCTGACCTAACAGACGAAACTTCAGTCCTCACTGAACAATCCATTCTCAGATGATACAATCCAGCTAGGAG
Source organism: Morbakka virulenta (assembly GCA_003991215.1). Classification (NCBI taxonomy): domain Eukaryota; kingdom Metazoa; phylum Cnidaria; class Cubozoa; order Carybdeida; family Carukiidae; genus Morbakka; species Morbakka virulenta. The sequence goes on along the minus strand of RDPX01000097.1, from coordinate 317,952 downwards.
ACTTCCTCCTAGAGGCTGTAGAGACAGAGAGACAGAGATTGTGGTTTTCTCTAATAGAAGACACAAACATGTCAATCAACAGCAAGAAGGCATGGACCACCATAAGGAAGCTAAATGGAGACAAAACAAACCCTCCCACAATCACCAACATCATACCAAACCAGGTAGCATGCCAGCTCATGCAAAATAGGAAAAGCAGTGCCTGGAGGAACCCCACAGGCAGACACAATGCTACAGTACTACCATAAAGCAAAAACCTGTCTTACACAACCTGACCTGTGATCGCAGATGAACTGAAAGTTACCTTAAAACAACTGAAGACCTGCAAAGCCCCCTGTGCTGAAGACATCCTGACAGAGATCCTTTTGCATCTTGGAGCTGGGGCTAAGTCCTGACTACTGAAGTTGTACAACAACTATCTGAGCACCACCAAAATCCCAGATCTCTGGATAAGAGCCAAAGTGGTTCCAATACTGAAAGCCAACAAGGACCCTACCTCCCCAAAAAGCTATAGAACCATTTCTTTGCCTTGCATCACCTACAGGTTATTTGAATAGATCCTGCTACATTGACATAGTGCCCTGATTGAGGAGAACCTCATCAGTGATCAGGCAGGATTCTAGCCTGGGAGAACATGCACCGATGAACTGCTCAGGCTCATGCAACATATTGAAGATGGACTTCAGAAAAAGCGAATTGCAGGAGCCATGTTTTTCAATCTCACTGCAGCTTACAACACCATCCAACATAGAGCCATGATCTGCAAGATCTTCAAGCTTACACAGGGCACCCAACTCTGCCGAGAAATCAGAAGCTTGCTGGAGAACTTGAGATTTTATGTGACACTGAATGAATGAAAAAGCAAAGCGGTCTCCCCCAAGGCAGCGTTTTGGCACATTTATTGTTCAACATTTTTGCCAATGATCAGCCCAAACCTGTCCACTGTCAGAGGTTTATCTACACAGCTGACCTGTGTTTGAGAACTCAGCAGTGTGAATTCCTATCCACTGAAAAAATCCTTGAATCTGCTCTTGAACAGATGTCAACCTACTACAGGGAAAATAATCTCAAGAGAAACCCTGCAAAGACACAATTCTGTTCCTTTCACCTCAAGAACCACTTCACTGATCACAAACTTAGCATCATATGGGTTGGACAGAACCTCCAGAATGAAAAACATCTAGTGTACCTGGGAGTGACACCAGATAGGTCACTCACTTTCAAGGAGCACAGCACCAGGCTGAAGAAAAAAGTGTACATGGGGAATAACTTGATATGTCAGCTAATGAGCTCTAAGTGGGTTGAAGACCCCGCAACAGTGAGGGTATCTGCCCTTGCACTCTGCTTTTCAGCTGGAGAATATGCGTGCTCTACTTTGTGAGGGTGTATGCTGCAGGATGTATAAAGTCCACTCCATGTACAGCATGTTCTCATAACTGTGGCCAACTCACAACAACATCCAGAAACATATTCCATTACCTAGGTACTTGAACCTGTCTACTACTTATGAATTGCTGTCACAAAATGCCACTTCACACCACAGTCTGATCTCAATAGTGCAAACCTTGCCAGTGCAACAAGGACACCTGACATCTGGGTTTTCAGGAAGCCTTCCTTGAATGCCAGAACACTTCTTGTGAAACCACTGTACACATCCTTGACAGAAAATAGAATTCTGACCAACTCCTGTCATACTCTTGCCACATGTATATTTTCCTAAGCTCACCAATTTATTTAAATCCATTCTTGAAATCATAAACTTGGTCTTATCTATGTTTACTTTCAAGTCTTTCTCATTGAGGTGATCTTTCCAATGCTATAGTTCTTGAAGAGGCTTTTGCAGAGTTTGAGCAATGATCACCAGGTTGTCCACATAAAGCATTTTCCATAAACAGCCAGGACTAGACAAAGCCTCTAACACAATGATGAACAACAGTGGGCATAGAACTGACCCCTGGTGAACCTCAACCCATATTTCAAGCTCATCACTGAGTGAGTTTCAACCCCTTACTTGACTCCTAAATGACCTTGTTGATCCTTATCTTATCTTAGCCTTATTTCCTGACACAACAGTCCTTCCAGAGCTATTTTTCATTTTCAAAGGAATGGACAAGAATGCTTGGGCAAGTAGATGCGGAACAATCAAGGTGACAGGAACCACTGGCAGAGGAAGACAAAAGAAAACATGGGAGGAAGTGATAAGGATGGATCTCAAACAAAAAGGTGTCAGCAGAGACCTGGTGAAGGATAGGTTAACTTGGAAGTCAATTTCAAGAAGTCGTCCAACACCTGCTAGCATGTAAAATGGACGTTAAACCGAATATGATGATGATGATGATGAAAGGAGTATGACTGGTTATGTGAGGAAATAAAGTGATGTAAATGGTTAACTCTAGGTAAGAGCTGAATGATTGATGTAGAGTGATTCAGATGAAATGACTGTACATTGTACATGCATAAAAGTATGAGGACTATGCTTACAGTTTCTGGGTCTATATTGGGTATCATATGAGTATGGTAATACAGATACCCTTCACTACATAATCTTGTCATTTTTAATTTTATTTGGTGATTTATATACTTACATACAAGCCATAGATCATTGGTTTCTTATAAGGATAACATGATAGCCCAAAAGAAGTTGCTTCCAATGGTGTATTGATTTCACTATTGCCCCAGCCTCCTCGACTGATGAGTAATACTCTTCATTAGCTTGCACAATTTTCAAATGAAAGGCTACTGGCCAACCATCCTGATTTAACGTAGCTGAAATTTTGACATCTCATGCATCAGTTTCTCCAGTAAATTGTATATTTTAATCCATTGTCTGCATTGGAACTTCTGTGAGTTTGAGTGTGAGATTATCAAAAGACTTTATCTGAGATTGATTGAGTGGAACTTTTTCAGTGATGTTTAATACTTTGATTGTGTTGGATAAATGTCTGGTTCACTTTGCATTTTATGAAAACATCTCAATAATTCTTTTTTAGTTACCTTGTGTAAGTTGGGTATTAAAAGTTTAATAATGGTTCTAACCCATGATGGTCATGTTTCAAGGAATTATTTGAAATTTAAATAGTCCAGAGACCTATAATGTTAGTAGAATATACACATTTTTCTTCACTTAATCTAAGATTATAAGTGGCTTCTTTGTATTCTTTGAGGTTATCATCATGTTCTTCCTGAGAAAGTCCACACATTATCCTTGAATGGAAACATATCTGAAAGTTAACATTTTAGCACAAATTTATCTATCTTTCTTTGACAACTTGCTGTGCCATTAGTCACCCCAAATGGTGTTCTTATACAGTGCCATGACTTCCTTTCAGCCACAAAGGCAGTATATGAACAGTATTTTTTTGCTTAAGGTATTTGATGGCATGCAGCCTTAGACCAATTCTACTAAAATTGAATGTTGCAAGCTTATTAACCATCTCATCAATTCTTTGCAAAGGGTTAGCGTCTAGATGTGTGTACTTATTTATTGTTTCTGAGTAGTCAACAAGCATTCGTTCTCATTTACGGCAAACTCTTGTGCTCTCCAAGGTGAGTTGCTAGGTTCAATTATTTTGACTTCAGCTAATCACTTAACCTCCGTAGTAATGAAGCTTCTATCAACTTTTGAATACTTTCTTGACTTTAATGCAATGGGGTTTTAGTCTGATGCTGGTTGTGTGAATAACTCGGGTAGAGCAGTATTCACAGTGGTCAAAGTTGCAAAGACAAGTAGATGTTTCTTTTTACCACATTGAATTTTTATGTTCTCATGTAGTTCTTAGTTGGAAATTTGTGCCAAGCATAATGTGCATTCCAAGTTCATCTGACACATGGTGTTTTACCTTTTTATGGATTTCTTTTCCCAGGTTTCAGAATTTTACAAATCTTACTATTCATAAAACTTGTACCTGAACATCTGCTATTGATAAGAGGTTCAGCTTTAAGCAAATCATTAATTAACACAACAAATGTTAGTTGTAAAGGGTAATCTGAGGAGGCTATGGAGCATAACTAATGATCATAGTTAGCTGATTTAGAAATAGCAGCAGAATGGGAGGTGGATCTGTGAATTTTTTCAGTGTCCAACCTTTTTACATTTGTGCCAAATTTGCTTCCCTAGCTGGGCACTGCCTGTGAGGGTGTCTATTATTGCTACAGAACCAAGATAATTTTCCACTACTTTAATTTTACACCTGATAGCTTCAGAATGTGTTTGGTCATCAGGTTTAGACTGAATAGTGGTTGTAATTTCAGGAGCACTACCTTGATTATTAACATTAGAGGTCTTATGAGCAACATCTAATGATCTGCCAGTAGAAACCACTGTCTGCAGATCCAGAGATTTACTTTCTGGCAGTCTTTGCTGAATATTATTTGGTAATAAGCCATTAATAAATGCTCCTCAAACCATTTCAGATTTGTAACCTTCACCACTAACTGCCCTAAAGTCATAGCTCTTAGCAAGTGTTTTCAATTCATTCAAAATTTGATCTAGGCTTTCGCCAGTTTTTTGGTTGCCTGGGGATAGAATGCGACTAGCCAGTTTGTTGTTTTTAGGCTTTACATATACAGACTGTGTTTATAGCATTCTCATAACCTTTGGATTCTGCTATGTACTCAAATATTAGGCTCTGTGTGATTAATGAGTAAATTAAATTTATCAACTTGAGGTGTAGAATCTGATTGTTTACCAGTGCATCTAGAAGCAGCCAGTGATTTTCCATGTTATTTCAGTTTCTTTAATTGTAACAAATGACCAGCTTACTTCTTGTTTTAAAGAAACTGCAATTTGTCTACCCTAAAAATATAACTGGCAATAAACATAAATAAGGTGAAGGCAATAACATATTTCATCACAGTGAACAAGGGAAGGTATCTGATTTGTGCCTGGTCCTGTGACCATTGCTGGGTGAGAGCATTAAAAATATACAATTTGTAATCATATTTAAACTGGCGTTATTTGAATTTATTTCTATTTCAGTCTTTATCAAAACACAAGCATATTGAAGACAAGTGAAAAGCATATTTGTGAATATATAGTTGTTATGATAAAATAGTACAAATTTTGAAAAATCATAGTAGTCAAATAAAGACGTTACTTCAAAATAGATGAAAAGACCATCTCATTCCTGTCAAAAAGTAATATTACTAGGTTGAACATAATTTGTTGGAAATTTTATCCAGTCAAAATTCAAATATTATAATTCACAAATCATACAAATATTATATCACAATTATTTAATTTCAGCATTGCTATAAATGATGGTTTAAGAGGGGGAATTCATTTCTATTTTAGCAATAAAAACTTTTGAAACTTTTATGAAGTAGCATTTGAAGTTATTCTTTAATATGACTGCATTCATATCTGAGCTATGTTTGCAATTACCATGTCATTTATGTTTTCATTATAGGGCTTCAAGAATTAAGATCACTTGAGTGGTTAAATCTGTCACATAATAAAATTCAGGTAAATAAGTACTCTTAACTTATGTTTTTTCAAACATATGACAGGACAAAGAATACTTTTCAGACATCATCATTGCCCAAAAGAAATGTGTTTAGCCAATTTAATGTAAAACAGTATCTTATCTGGAAATTAACCATGTGTTCATTATTTACTTGCAAATAAGTTTGAATGAACATGTTTTTAACATTTTTAACAACCAAAAAATTGACTTGAATAAGTTTTTTTCATTTTAGTAACCCTTGACTTATCTTACTCATTACTACTATTGCCTTAGACCAAGCCCTTTTCTTCATGAAAATGTGCTGCAGCAAGACAGCAAACTGGGAAACCAGATTCCATTTTCAACAAAAGAAATGCAGGTTCTACTGGGTTTTCTCTTACATACAACATCAGATACAGTGGAAACTTACATCAACAAACTGATGGAGCTTCAACAAAGGGTTCTCTTCATTGTTTCAGAAGTTTTTGTGCAAAATTGTTGAGACAAGAGCCGTTTAAACAACAGACCACCCTTCAAATATCTGGGAACATCTACCAATTAATACTGTATAGAGCCCATCAACTAGAACTACTAGGCCACATTACAGTTTACATCCCCAGGTGCATTTTACCAAATAAGGGAAAGACAATACATTGCATCTATTACCAGATATCGTAGTCCAGCAAAATAACAACAAAAGTGTCACACAAGAGTCTACAAGAAAACAACCCACACAAAAATCAGTCCAACAAAGGATCGTCACCTTATTTTACCAAGCAAACAACGTCATCACAAATTAAAATAGACTAAGTGAAATGCAAAACATCACATCTTTACAGCACTATCATAAGGCTACTTGAAAATTCACCTGAGAACAACTAAACAGTGCTACACGAGGAAAGAAGAATCAAAATAATGCTAATACTAAGATCCTAAGAATAAAAATATTTTCTTATCATACCGCTGATTTTATACAAGAATCCCATGAATGGTTAGATAATAAAATAAGACCAAGCAATTCCAAGAAAGCCTTTTCTCAAGTATAGTTTTCACTCTCATACCATGTAACCTTACTTGCCTGCAGTTCATATTCAAAATATGAGCATTGTTTTGTCAGAACTGGAAGCTACCAGCCACTTGTCACCTTGGTTTTTAATAAGCCTTTCCATCCACATAATAGTACATTCCAACCCATCCTAAGGGAAGAAGTTATTAGTAGAAAACAAAATAAAGAGTAATATCCTCAGTATTGGTTTTGATGAACTATTACTTAGTGCCATAATATAGAAAAGAAGTAGATTTGAACCAAGCAGAAAGTCTTAGGGTCACTGGTATTAACACAGTACTCACAAGAAGTGACACTATTCAAAGTCATGACAGCTGGATAGATGTTTTAGATCAGCAGGCTTCAGGAAAAATTAATGTATCTTGTTTCTCTTTTTTGTAATTTTCAATGATTGATATATTGTGATGCATTACATCAAATTTCTATTTGTAGGCTATTGAAAATATGCCAAAGACGCCATCACTTCAGTTTCTTGATTTCTCAAATAACAGGTATTTCTAATGCATTCATTACGTTTGTATGTAACTGAATATAAGATATAGCTTGTTTTACTTGTTTTTACTTTTGTGGTGATAGGGCTTTCTTTGTGGTATCTAATAAGAAATTTCAAAGCAGAAATATATTTAGTGCACGTAGACTTAAACTCGACGTTGAAAATAGAAGTGGATAGCACACAGCCGTCGTCGTCATCTCTTCCTGTCCTCTTTGTCTCTCATCTTCATGCCACTTTTATGCATATCTTTATGAAGTCTCTTCAGCATTTTGCCGGGCCACATTTTTTCCGTTTTTCGCAACCGGCAATAACCTTGTTTTCCAGGATGCCAGGGTGGGTTTTTTTACAACACGTATTTAAACTTTAAAAAACTGGTGACTGGTTACTTTTGCTTTTACTCAAACTTTCACTGTGCTTGCACAGCTAGCTTTTTCTGGAATAACTGAATCTAAGTACTTTAAAGTCATACACTTGCTTAATTAATCGACGCCACTCTTTAATCAAGATTTACCTTATTTTGATGGTCTATTTTAAAGTTTATCTTTTTCAGTACGTCTTACCAGCTGATTAGCCTTTCTTCCACTTTCTTTGCCAACAACATTGTTAAAGACAGAGTATTGGTTTTAAGTACTACTTTGTACTTCTTTTCTATATTTCTTCACACAGAACATTTATCACTTCTACAAAACTAGTGAGTTGAATGTACCGTTTTATTAAGACCAATTTTACCTGCAAAAATTGCCCTATCACCGTATGCTCTTCTTCCTACCGTCGTAGCTAGATTGTAAGTGCACTGCACTAAACGTATCAGGTTTAATTGTGACTTTTTACCTGCTTCTGATGCCTTTTTTTAATTTGCCAGTGTGTAAATTATGCCTGTTCCTTTTACTTAAAAAATTAAAGCATGCTCTAATGGCTATTTATTGCTCTAGTTTCACTACCCGATTCAGCACCTTTCTGTTAGTAAATTTGTATTGATAAGCTTTTTTCCAATCATTTTGATGTGGCTACACTTTTTTCTAGACGAGTTTAAGTTGTTGCTAAATACGCTCAGTTGACATTATCCAAGAGCTTTCATAATGTCTATTGTGATTACTGATTCCTTGTTTCACAATAATTGATTGTAGTATTTCATTATTATTTAGCCTAAATGGAACAATATGAAAAACATAAGTTTTTAGTCATTTTCTACTGCTGCTCCGGTAAGAGAAATAAGCCCCATGAAAAACCATCGTTTAGTCTTATGCTACTGTAACGCATCTTTCTATTAAAGTTGGTGATAAATACTGTTGTTAATAATATATCTTTGCTTGTTTACAGAGTCATTGCACTTGGAGATTTATCAACATATGTCCACTTGAAGGTAACATACTTTGATTGAACCTACACTTTGCAGCTTAGTATTTTTTACTTCTTTTTTAAACGACCCAAATTAAGGAAACCTAAAAACTGTTACAAGATTTTGTACCTTCCTCTTCAAGATTATTTTGCCTCTTTGCTGCTAATCTAAAGTTTATTACATATCTCTAAAAACTGTTTCACATTTTGCTCAAATACACTGATATGTAGTTTTGGTAGATGCGAATATTAGAAGCTAAATATAACTTAGTTTTAAGTGTATTTCAGTCATATTTCATTGGAGAGTCGAGTATCAAATTAGTCGAAAATAAGTAACAAGTGAACAATATGATACAAGAAATCAAATTGTTTTGACCTTGTTAAACATCACAACATTGGTTTTTTAACACTGTATCACTGCTGCGAGTATTTAGAAGTATGCTGGTGTTGTGTATTTAGATTCTTTAATCTCTTAGCATTTGTAAATTATTTGAAAAACCCTGAAGAAGTCTTATCTGCCACTGTGTTAATGGCTTTTAGATTATTTTGATGCATCAGCATGCTTCATGTCACCCATTGCTTGAATTACCTGTACCTAATCTGTTTCTAAGACTTTTTCTTATAGTTTAATTAAGCCTTAAACTTTTTGCCATTTTAGATCCTGAATCTCAGTAACAATCAACTGGAGTCAGTTGAAGAGTAGGTGATCTCACACAACAAACTTTATACTACCTGTTTTGCCAAACTTGGCGAGTTCACACCAGTATTTTCTGTGGTATTTTCCTTGTGCTCCGGTTTGGCGATTTGTATCTGTTGCATGTTTTTTTAATTCATTTCAAAGCTCACAAGGTTTATTGGTTGATAAGTCTAAGGATATTGTAGCAACAGCTACTACCAGAATTTATCAGTTTGTTCCATTGTACCAGTGGGAGTTTTTTCAGCAGCATTTTGGGAATCAACAGCTGTGATCTCATCCAAATACTAGATGATTCAATACCATAAATGCAAAAACTCTGTAGGAACTCTACAACAACCACAAATAAAAGTTCGTAATTTGGCGTAGTGACTTTGATTACTGGTTTTTGCGCCACTGAAGTCAATTCAAAGAAGTGTCATTATCCACTATTCTTACCATTATTAAGTTGCGCTTAATCCAGGTTCTCTTGAAATAAATTCAAATACTTGTATACACAGAACGTCTAGTTTGTTATTAATTCCGTCAGTTACGCTTTATTAACTTTCATTAGAATCTGAGGGACAGTCAAACAACCAACACTTCAAATAATATTCGACTGTCAGTAAAAGGTAGCAAATCGCAAGATTTATTTGTAGTTAATGCCGTACTGTAACAGCAACAAGAGAAGATTTGAGATGCTCCGTTATGTCACCTACTTTTAGTTGTTAACATGAAGAAACTTCACTTATCTTCGGTTTGATATTAAATGTTCGAGAAGGGGTTTTTTTGTGTGCCGCCATATTTTAAGGCCTGTAATTGGCAGAAACATACTTGTGTGTCACTGTTAAAATACACAGGAACTGTTAAGAGTTGTTATCACAGCAAAATTGCGTTGAAGAAATATAAATACTGAAATTATCAGACATGTACCCGGAAAAATCATTCGACTTTGCTGTTGTTATTGCAACAATTTGTGAGGCACATTGGAGAAACTTGTACCCTATGCGACAGAGAAAATATCTCCTGACCTTGAGGATGGCTTTGAGATACTGATATGTAGTCATTGCCGGACAAGAAAACTCGGATTTTTTAGTCTTTAAATTGAACCTAAAATAATTTAATGCGAAGACCAAAGAGATAATGGTGACACTGATTTTGAAGCGTTTGAGCTGTAAGACTAGGGTATATGCTAGGCCATAGATGAGTTGTCACAGAGGAAGACGTTGTGAGCAATGTAATGTCATCACAATTTGGAATTAAATTATTTTGTAATAACTTTTTTCTAGAATTTTCAAGTAAGCAAAAAATTTGCAACGTAACATTTCCTTCGTTTATTTGAAATGAATTTGCATAATTTCCAAATTTCTTATGCGCTACTATTTGTGTACCTGTATTGCCATGCATTAGCCAGTCCCTGCCGCCAACTCAGAGAGAGAGAGAGAGAGAGAGAGAGAGAGAGAGAGAGAGAGAGAGAGAGAGAGAGAGAGAGAGAGAGAGAGAGAGAGAGAGAGAGAGAGAGAGAGACACACAGAGAGAGAGACAGAGAGAGACAGAGAGAGAGAGAGAGAGAGANAGAGAGAGAGAGAGAGAGAGAGAGAGAGAGAGAGAGAGAGAGTGAAAGAGAGAGAGAGAGAGAGAGAGAGAGAGAGAGAGAGAGAGAGAGAGAGACAGGGACAGACAGACAGAGACAAACAGACAGACACAGAAAGAAAGAGAAAAAAGGAGAACGATAGGCAAACCTGCAGGGGCAGACAGAGAAATAGAAGGCAAGAACAACACCACAAACCGCTGAAAGCAAAATTGTTTTCTTTAATTTTTGCCACTTTTTCGAAAGCAAATTCACTCCGTTTTGCTTTTGCTCACATGTTATTGAACATGAAATAGATACGTGTTTTGATAACAATACAGAATTTTACATTAAATTCTACCTGACATCCTTTTGTTTTACTGCTTTTTTTATTGTGATTTTTATTTTTTAAGAGAAGCGTCCTAACAAAATTATTCATGCTTTTGTTAATTGTTCGTGGCAATTTGAATGTAAAAATGAGGTGTGGTCAATTTACAATGACCCTGTTTTTTTTCAGAATTCCCAATTTTCTACCACCGAGTTTAACTGTGCTTGATTTATCAGGAAACCAGCTTAAGGACTTAACAGAGGTAACAATAATATGATTTTGAGTTGTCATAGAAATAAGTGAGGGAATTTAAGAAATTTTTAATTATCGAAATGACTAACCCATAACCTGAATACTGGAGTTATTTTCTCTTAAATTTTTTTTGACGATGTAATACATTGTATATTTCAGTGTAGTATATGGCCTAGTATAGTTATATATATATATACATATAGGCTTCGTATAATTTAGTATAATATATATAATAACATAGAATAACGTAATAAAGTATAGTTGGCTGGCTGGTAAAGATTAGTGTAGTATAATATAATGAAGTATGAAATAGTTTATTATAATACAAACTATCATAGAGTAAGATACCTTTGTATAGTATAGTGCTGTTTAGTAAGTTATAAATAAGTATTTACGAGTGATGCATAATATAATACTACTGTACCGTGATATGCCGTGATATATAGGTCGTAGCGTAGGATAGTTTTGTACAGTGTAGTTAATATGATTAAATTTTTTCTTCGTACAAGCAACACCGGCACTTATTTCTTATATTTTCGGGGGGGACCTTAAGTTAAAAGTTGGAAAAAGAGATTAAAAATTATTTAACTTAAAAATCGTATTTCTTTAGAAGATACTGTGTTAAGGTTGTCAAAATAAAGATTGTTTAGGTGACTTTTATAATTTGACTAATAACACTGGCCAACATTTAAAAACTATTTTTCAAAAGTCGAAGGTTTTTCAACTGATTTGTGTATTTTTTGGTGCGCTGAATCCATATATACCACCCATTTCCTTTTTTCACGTCACGTTTTTGAGATATGATTAGTGCACGTTTTGACCCTTGAATAGTACTCAGTTAAAAAAACCAGGGCTGTAGCAGGCTCAATCTTTGTTTTTATATAATAAACGGAACTGGAGGAGCCTCAATCTGAAAACAAAACTGCACCTGTCTTTAACTTTAAGAAACTGAAACTGAAACTGAAACTTTTTTGTTTTTACCTGATGGTCATTTATTGTTTAGCAGAGCTGAACCCCAGTCAACGTGACTTAAAATCGCAAGGAACGGATGTAGTGTCTCTATTTAGTATTTTAGATAATGAGAGAATGTATCGCAAATGTACAAATCATCCTGACAGGTTCTGCTAGGTATGTGGGGATGTGATTCTTCCTGGACGCCTTGCAAAAATAACTGATTTTGTGAAGAGGGCATATCATGTTTATTTTTGAGTTAGGCTTGGACACCAGTGCAAGACATTTGAAGCCCATATTAGCTGCAAGACATGTTTTGAGAACTTGCATGATTGGAGAAATAACCAAAGGAAAAGTATGTCACTGGCTGTTCCTATGGTTTGGAGGGAGGGGGAAGATCATGTGACAGACTGCTTTTTTTCCCATGACTAATCTTCAAGGAATCAATCGCAAGAATAAGGATTGCGTTCAATATCCTGATATTCCGTCTTCCATAGGACCAGCCCCTCATGGTCCAAACCTACCTGTTCCCAAGCCAGATCTTGCAATGGAATATAGCTCTGAGTCGGAATCTGATAACACATATGAAAGAACAGAGGGTGAAGAATACATGCCAGATAAGAACGACCGACCAGTCCCTCTAACACAAGCAGATCTCAATGACCTGGCACGAAACCTAAACCTCGCAAAGGAATCGTCACAGCTTCTGGTTTCTCGTCTTCGTGAGAACAATTTGTTAGCACCTGGAACAACATTCTACTGGTATCAAGATTTTGAAAGAGAATTTAGACAGTTCTTCACAACACAGAAATACTCGTCATTGGTTTACTGCAACAACATTGCTTATTTGATGAAGTCAGTGGAAATGGACTATATTGCTACGGAAGGGAGACTTTTCATCGACTCGTTCAGCGGACGTCTCTTGGCAGGTCTCCTTCACAATGGAAATAAATACTCTTCGATTCCAATTGGTCATTCTGTGCAAATGAAAAAAACCCACGACAACATGGATCATTTGCTGTCTGCTTAAAACTACCATGACCATGGTTGGTTGATCTGTTGAGATCTTCTAGTACTGCAAGGTGGGTACACAAAGTATCCATGCTTTCTGTGTTTTGGGGGACAGTTGAGCTGATGATCAACATTACATCAGACAAGAATAGCCGCCAAGACGGGTTGTTACGTGGTTCGCACAATGTTCAGACTCTCCCTCTTGTTAAACCAAACAAGATATTACTTCCACCCTTACATATTAAACTGGAATTTATAAAGAACTTTGTAAAGCAATGGACAGGGATGGCAGAGGCTTTACTTTCCTTGAGCAGACGTTTCCTCGGATAGGCTTTCAAAAGCTTAAGGCTGGCATTTTTTATCGTCCTCAGATACGGGAGCTCGTGAAGGACTTAATGTTCGATGATGCGCTGAGTGTAGTTGATCTGTCTGCTTCTCTGTCGCTTAAGTCAGCAATTACAACCTTTCTTGTAAACAATAGGAATGCAGAATACGAGAAGGAAGTCGATGAACTCCTGAAGAACTTTCAAAAATTGGGTGCTCGGATGCCAGTCAAAATGCACTTTCTACGGTCCCTCTTAGACTATTTCCCTCGGGGCTCTTGAGACCTAAGTGAGGAACAGGGAGAGCGTTTCTACCAGGACATCTGTGTCATGGTAGAACGCTACCAAGCCCGATTGAATGTGAACTTTCTTGCGGACTACTGTTTTTGTTTGAAACGAGATGTGGTGGCTACTCACCACAGGAGAAAGTCACTAAAAAGGCCCTTCATCCATGCTTAGCTTTCGTGTGATGTATAATCTTTCTTTTCTAAAGTTTTTTAAATAAAGTGCATGCTTTTTGTGAAGCACTAAATTTAAAATTAAAGATAATAAATCGCACAAAAGGGCATAAATAACATTTCTTTTACAACGTCGTTTCTCAAAACCTGACCTGTTTGGACAAAATGAGTATGGTTTTCGGGCTTTGCATAGCAAACTACCTTAGAATCAGCTATAGCATGCGTGATCATTAAAACTTCACAGGCCAGTTTTATCTACACTTATACTGGCCATTAAAACTTCACAGGCCAGTTTTATCTACACTTATACTGGCCTGTGAAACCTTTTTAGTGCGGCACTTAATAGAGAGCAACGCCTTTTTAATTATTTACCACAAAGGTGGGATTATTTGAAGGGTTGGGAATATTTGCAACTCGGTGCTTACTAGAAGAAATACTGTAGGTAAAATATGTAATGGTACAGTAATGTAAATGCTAAGTTTGTATGGTATGGCACAGTCTCATGAAAAAAAATCAGACAGCATAANATACTGGCCTGTGAAACCTTTTTAGTGCGGCACTTAATAGAGAGCAACGCCTTTTTAATTATTTACCACAAAGGTGGGATTATTTGAAGGGTTGGGAATATTTGCAACTCGGTGCTTACTAGAAGAAATACTGTAGGTAAAATATGGAATGGTACAGTAGTGTAAATGCTAAGTTTGTATGGTATGGCACAGTCTCATGAAAAAAAATCAGACAGCATAAAACATCAAATCGAGTATAAAATTGTTAGATTCGTGAACAAGTGGAAAACTTAACTGACTCGAAAATGAATGCCTTACTGAAATCTTGAAATCACCCTAAAATCAATATATATATATATATATTGATTCACCCCATTCACGAAGAAGCCAACGCGTCGCACCAGGGCGGCTACGCCAATGAATGAAATGAATGATGGTGATTTTGATGATAAAGTCTCAGAAGTCTTAGTTTCAAAATGACCTTTAATGTGACTTAAAGGTATAAACTAAGTAGACTGACATAACGTGGTGCAGTACAGTAGAGTTTTTACAGTATATGATGCACTATTTAATGTTGTATTTTGTTGTGTTAAAGTATATATTATTGTAGTTTGCTTTAGTATTGTCTTGTGCAGTTCTATATGCAGCTCTTTGGAATTGAGGAAAAAAACATTTGGAAACTAAGTTGCACTGTATTGCTTTTGCCTCCATAATCATTTGATTGAATAACAGAGCTACCGAGATTGCGTTCTCAGTCAGGTTATTATTGCAAGTTAGTCTTCCATTTGCCTGTCGATAGTATCATTTCTAATATTCTTATGGCTGGACATCTCATATTTTGTAGAGTTTTATCGGCTTCTCTTCTCACTTTTCCTTCTCTGACAGAAAATTTCTCAGAAATGCATAACACCACTAGGTAAAGTTCTGCTATTCTACCAAAGGTATGCTGTTCGTGTCAAAAATGAGAGAGCTGAGTCTCTCATTAGTTCAAGCTATTGATATTTAATTGTCAAGACCTTGTGTCAGCAAATGAGCTTCCCACGAAAAATGAATTTGATTTTTATTTGGAGTTTAATCTTCATTACAATTATTTATTTGCATGGCTGTTTTTTAATTTTTAATTGAAAAAGCAATTCATGTTGTTTTATCTTATAGTTTAAAGTGGTTTTTAAGGTGTTTTTTTCACTCGACATTTTTTGTTTTTATTTCATTTTGGTATGACATGGTTTACTTTTTTCCCCATTTAGATGATGCTGTTGCATTCGTTACCAGTTCTTGAACAATTTTCTTACAAAGATAATCCCAGTTTCACTTACGATGACGTTAGCTTGTATCTTTTTTCACCTTGTTGTTGAGAGACGAACTTCTTGCTATTCGTGCAATGCACCCGCATCTTTTGCCATGGCTTTATTTGAACGGGGTTTTTTTCATTTATTTAAAAACAAATATTATTAATACTTATAATTTATTAATTCTATTAATATGTATATCATGCTTTTTGCTATATTCATATGCATTATAGTATGTTTCATTGTTTGATCCATTATAATATGTTATTTGTAGTGTGATATTTTGTTGTATTTCATTTCAGATATGCTGTTTAATATTGCATAGTTTATTTCTGCATATTAAGTGTTTTATTTTGATAAATAATTTATTGTCTACATTATAATTATTAAATAATGTGACTCATAGGTTGAATTTACCTTAATCGCATCTCTAGCAACATAAAAGTCAGGTATTACATTCTCTGTTGGTGCAAACATTTAAGAACACTTAACGGGATTACCATTACCCATGGTGAAAGGTGAAAGCATATTGTATTATCTCGTTTAATTATTATTTTTGAGGTAGAATTTTGTAATCCCAGCTGGTAAATTTAACTTTTACGTCAATAAATTATTGATGCTTAAAGGATTCACTCGTTGGAGAGTTTATCTAAAAACTAAAGTTTTGGGATAATTTCAAGTATATTAGTAGAGACAAATGAATATCACTACCTTACCCTGTAGTTATGAGATCTTCCTTGGCTATATATGAATTCTGAGAATTGCACCTTCTTGATGTGTGAGGGTTAGAAGAGAGGGAGGACAAAGGATAAGAAGGAGAAATAAGTTGATACAACCTATTAGCAATTTTATTAATAATTAAAATTTTGGAAAAAAAATTCTAATAATTGAAGTACTAATTTTGCTAGCTCACATTATCCTCGTACTGTCATGATATCGTTTTTGTTCTTCTTAAATCAAAAAGATGGTATAATGCAATTATATTAAAAGTCGAAGACGTATTCGCCAAATAATTCTCTTTGTATTCTTTACACGCAATACTTCTATGTAAAATCCAGGTATTACTGTTTATGTCTACGATACAGTCCTCATACTTTTGCCACATCTTTGGTCTTGCGGACCAACCTGTTTATATGCGTAGCCATTTTGTATTTTATCGTATCAGGTAATGGCATGAAAATCCTACAAATTCTATCGAACTGCAACTCCAATCGGTTCTGCGTTCGTGTCAAATTAACTGGCAACTTTAAAGCAAATATAAACAGTTTAGTTACTGCCAGTAGTTGTTCTGATTGAGCGTCAAACTCGTGCACATCGAGACTGCTGTAGTCTAAATAGCAGATGGCAGGGTCCAATTAAGAGATTTCTTTTTTTAAATTAAATTTTGTATTCTTTGTTTTTTTGAAATTAAAAGAATCATCATCAGTTTAATCGTAGGATAAAGAGTAGCCAATTTATTCGGACTGCGGCGGACTATTTTCTTGAACATGATAGTTTCACTTAGGGCTCCTTCGTACCAAGGCTTCATAGGTTTCGATAGATTCTTGATAGATTCTGTTAATAATTTTCCTCAGAAGACTAATTAATGACATAAACAAATCTACACTTCACTCCTTATTAATCTGTCAAAATTCAGGGTTATTTCATGACAAATAGCCCACGCAAGCTTTGATTACAGTGGTCAACACAATTTTTCGGTTGGCAAGGTAAAGACTGTTTTTAGGTAATTCTGAGGTGCTGATTACGAAAATCATATTTATTTTCTTTGGTTAGCTCTAGTTTTTCTGATATTCGATGTACCACAAATGTGAAAATTTCTGTAACTTGCCCTAATTCTGCAAGTACATTAAACGTTTCAGGAAATTGGATACCATGTGCACTTGGCTTCATGCGCAGAAGGTGTTTTATGACACAGCAGATCATAGCCAGGTCGAAGTCTTTTGTCTGGTATTTTTATTAGTGTTAATTTGTGGCTTTTATGACCTTGACATGGTAATTAAGTGTTAACTAGCACTTGACAGCGGTTGCTTGTTTGCACATATCAGTTATCTTGTGATGTCTGCATGTTGTGAGGGGGGCATGAACAATATTAGATTATAATTCAATTATTAAATAACAACTTGCACAGATCAATTTTCTCCTTTAACATTTTTGTTGGTGGAGAGTTGATTTAGGTCAGATGAATTCATTCGTGGTGTCTTTGTTTTGATGATGGGTTTTTTATAATTGATGGCTTAAATATCCTGCAAAAATCATCTTGATTGCTTTTGTTACATTTGTGGTGAAAAAAAAACTGCAGACAACAGAAAGTCTGTAACAGACTTTGTACGAAGAGCGTATTGTGCGTATTATTTGGAATAAAGCTAGCAGACTGAGACAAACCATGGGCTCCTCATGTTGTTTGCAAGACATGTGGAGAACGTTTGAGACAATGGACAAATGGAACCAGACGGTCAATGGGATTTGGGATTCCAACGGTTTGGAGGGAGCCTACAAATCATTTTGACTACAGTTACTTTCGTTCAATAAACGTGACAAGGGTAAATAAAAAGAAGCGAAAATCTTTGAGTTACAAAAGTTTTCCGTCAGCAATCCGACCAGTAGCTCACAGCGCTAATACTCCTATTCCAGAGTTTAATGCGTTGCCTGATCATTCTATTGATGAACATTCAGAAAAGGAGCAACATGATTACCAAGAACTTATTGATGTTGATGATGATGATGATGACGAGGACTTTGCATGCACTTCCACACCAGTACTATTTAGTCAGCAGAGTCTGAGTTACTTGATAAGGGACCTTAGTTTATCCAAGGAATCTTTTAAAGTATTGGCATCACGGCTAAAAGATCGAAATCTTTCACAGTATGGTATTGAAATCACTTTTTATAGAACACGTGATAAAGAGTTTGTGTCGTGTTTTGACGATCAACTTAACTTTGTTTTCTGTAAAGATATTCGTAGTATACTTACGAAATTAGGTGCTGTTGAATACTTTCCTGCTGATTGGAACTTATTTATTGACAGTTCGAAAAGAAGCCTGAAATGTGCTTTTCTGCACATTACTTTTGTTTATGTATCAATACCGATTGGTCATTCAACAACATTTAAAGAAAAATATGATGCAATAAAAATTGTATTGCAACATATCAAATATAACGATCACAAATAGGTGATATATGTAGATTTTAAGATGGTGAACGTCTTGCTTGGGCAACAAAGTGGTTGCACGAAATACCCATGCTTTCTTTGTTATTAGGGCAGTAGAGATAAAGCAAATCACTTGACTAAAAAGTACTGGCCTGTAAGAGATCGACTTAAAGAAAAGAATGTTTTTGTTAAGCAATTGGTACCACGTAATAAAATAGTTTTTCCTCCTTCGCTGCATATATAACTAGGGCTTATGAAACAATTTGTTAAAGTACTGGATAAAGATGGTGATTGTTTACAGTATATTTGTAGGAGTTTTCCAAGCCTAAGTAATGAAAAGTTAAAAGCTGGTATATTTGATAGACCCCAGATTCGACAGTTGATAATAGATTAAAAACTTTGTGACTCTATGAATGAAGTGGAGTTAGGTACATGGTTATCATTTGAAGAGGTTGTCAAGAACTTCTTTGGAAACTGTAGAGTTGACAACTACAAAGAAATTGTAAACAACATGCTTGAAAAGTTCAGGATTTTTGGTATCAGCATGAGCATCAAAGTACATTTTTTTCAATGCCCTCTGAATCGGGGTAGCCTGTGGAAGAAAAATGAGAGCTGATGGTAAAAAATGGATGTGATACCGGTATTCAGATTTAGCACCCTCAAATTACTTAAAAACAATTGAAACATTTCCGACCCTACGCCAAAAACTTTTTTTTGTTGACCTGTGTTATAGAATGAACAACAGCAAGCAAAAATATGCCAAGGCTCACTGGTCACCATGTGCATACCCAGCCTAGGTGAAAGGTCTGGTAAAGATATGATAACATTATTGCACCCTTTGGCTGTAGGGAGCTTCGACGACAGATGGCTACTGAAGTATATAGAAAATTTGGCTCCAAGTAACCGTGACGGCCACCATGATGACAGTTTTTTAAATAGCATGGTTACCTTTAATTGAAAGGGTTTTTTGCAAGCACTTAAAAAGATCAGGTCGCAAGAATGACAAACTACGGATTAAATTTTACTTTGTCAATCGCAGAAACAGAGCTGGATTGAAGATACCAACTCTTAGTAACTGGATGTCTAGAGCATTTAACAGTCATATATCATTGTTTTTGTTTAATTTTTGCAGCCAAAGAGTTTTAGTTGGTTTAGATTCTGCCAATTTTCATCGTTGATAATCAATTTTATTTCCAAAATTGCAATTTTGGCATCTTGGTGCGGCTGACAAAAGAATATATTTTTAATTCATTGTTTATTTTTAGTACCATGAGATGTTTGCGGCATAGTTAATCTGTAATAAAGTTGAGGTAATATAATTTATTTTGAATAGGCACGATTCAAAGGAATTGGACATCGATGGTCACATTCGCACTATGCAGCCTGGTCAACATGACAAATTGATCAGATACCTTATGGCAGATACGACATTGGTTCCTGCAGCCTTGGAAAGTCTGGGGCCTGGACAGGTAGGCGTTTTGTAGGTTATATTGCTGTTATTGAGAAAAATATGTAGACGTGCAAATTTCACCCCTTGAGTGCAATAATAATAATCATCATCACCATCATTATTTTTTACACTGATGAGACTATTCAAGCCAATGGAATTGACATTGTTGTGAGGGGCTATTTGAAATAAAAAAGTTGATTTTTAATTGACAAACCTGTACAACTACACAAAAATATCGTAAAGAAAAGGTTCGAAGAAAGGTCCAAGTTTAAAGATTTGGAGATCAAAGTAGCGAAAATTTGACGTTTTTGAATATGAAAACTTCCGAAGTAGTAATAGTTGGCTTAGGATTAACTTTGAGTGACT
Source organism: Morbakka virulenta (assembly GCA_003991215.1). Classification (NCBI taxonomy): domain Eukaryota; kingdom Metazoa; phylum Cnidaria; class Cubozoa; order Carybdeida; family Carukiidae; genus Morbakka; species Morbakka virulenta. The sequence continues at coordinate 297,286 of RDPX01000097.1, read as the reverse complement.
TTTGGGTCGGTACTTGGTCTGCCATACCCAAATGCAAACAAATGGACTTAACTAATACTCCGCATACCCCAGGAACTATACTGTGAGTCTCATGTAATTGAAGGTGCATTTAATCATGGAGGAAGCCCAATTTAGTGTATGCAGATGCCTCAAATGACTAATTCACTATTTTCATGGATCAACCTTAAACCAAGGACCTTGGCTTTGGACCTAGTTAGAAATATGTATACAATCTAAAATTAAGGAGGAAATTATTAAATAATGATAATATTTTAGCAATTAATACAACTGAAAGGATAAAGCGCCTTTCAAATAATGTGAATATATATATATATAGTAATATTAGTAAAGTATACCAATGTTCACTAAGAGTGCTCAATGTTTCCAGAGCGTTTATAAATCCAGTATAGCATACAAAATAACTAGACAAATTTAGCAGTTACTACTAGTTTCATGTTTTCTTAACAATCTTCAAACTGCAATGGATTGATACAAAATTTCGTGTATTGTAAAAGTAATTACCATCCATCTTTACAATATTGTTAAGAAAACATGAAACTAGTAGTAACTGCTAAATTTGTCTAGTTATTTTGTATACNTGCTCAATGTTTCCAGAGCGTTTATAAATCCAGTATAGCATACAAAATAACTAGACAAATTTAGCAGTTACTACTAGTTTCATGTTTTCTTAACAATCTTCAAACTGCAATGGATTGATACAAAATTTCGTGTATTGTAAAAGTAATTACCATCCATCTTTACAATATTGTTAAGAAAACATGAAACTAGTAGTAACTGCTAAATTTGTCTAGTTATTTTGTATACTATACTGGATTTATATATATATATATATATATATATATATGTATATCACTATCAGTCCACCTCTCCGATATGTTCAAATATATCTTAGATTTTAGTTTTTCCAATTCGTTTGAATACTAAGTGTTATATAGTCACAGTAGACCAATATTCCTAAGCCGTATCATTTTCATAGCAACACACCAGAGCCAAAGTATCCTGCTGCGTCGATCGTATGCCGATGGCCATTTTTAGAACGCGCAAGGTTGTTAAGATCGCCTTTTAAATGTGCATTGGTCACTTCTGATTACTGTTATTGTAACTAACATTTATGGGTGGTTTTTGTGATCGGTGCAATGTCAAACAGGCAGATGTACATGTTGCTGTAGGTCGTCTTAATATGTTCTTGACAAAATAATGCACACATTTAGAAAGCTAACTAGTAAATTAACCGCTTAGTTAAATATGTTTGTTTAAAATAGCATAAAAAAAATCCGCCAGTTTGAAATATGATCATCTGCCTCAAAAAATTTTATGCATCTGATACTTCTCTCAGTAAGCACTATGGTTTTCACTGAGAGGGATAAAGTTCTGATTAAAGCTTCTTGAACTGGAAAAAGATGGAGACAAAAAATATTGACAAGCAGTTTCCAGGCAAACGATAGAAAGTTGTTTCATTGCATCGACTCATAAATAAGCTAAACTAAACGGGGGCTTCTAAAAGCAAGGAGTAAGCCAAGGAGAAATGATCGCATCCCAAGAGAAGCAACCAGGAACTTACAAATCTTATTGACAAACTGCTGCAAGTTTACAGATGGGCGAGACGTCCGTGCAAAGAATAGCCAAAGAACTGGTGTTGAATGCATTTGAAAGTATTGTGCCTCACAAGGGGATACGAATGTTTGGACAAAACGTTCAGCTTGATGTAACAATCTCAATGACAAGTATTCCAATAAAGATTTTAAAAAATCATGTTCACGGACAAGAATACCTTCACTTTAAGTTTTTTGTTATTGACACAAAGACAACTGTAAAATATTCTCTGAGCTTTTATGAGGAAAATATTGTAAATTTTGTTTTGGAAAAAATGTTCACCACAATATTCCGATTGAAATTCAAAAGATTGCTGAGTGAGATTCTTTAGCCGAGAACGTTTAACAGTGGGAAATTAGGTGTGTTCGAGGAAGATAACCTGAAGGTAAAGAGGTTAGCGAAATCACAATAATTACTTTCGGCATAGTATTATTGACAACGAATTTCGAAGTCGTTTCAAAGCAGTTTAACTTAGCAAGCTAAAACTTTGTAAAAAAACGTTTAATATTTATTCAATTGTGAGGTCAAAATTTTATGGTCTTAGTTTTGATACTTTTGAGATAATCCTAAAATGAAAAACGTTTTTTTGTTACTATTATTATTATTATTATGTAAGATTTTCTTTTGGTTTGCAATATATACAATTACCCACCGAGTCACCCCGGTGACCTAAGGTGGGTAAAGGTTTTAAAAAGAATGGGACACGTTTAATGGAGATAAAATTCAAATTGTGAGAAATTTACGGAGAATATGAGCCGTGCTAGTAAGGACGATTTTCTGAATTTCTTGGAGCTTATGTTCGCCTGGCACTTTCGAGATGTATTTTTC
>RDPX01000097.1:231551-261981 GCA_003991215.1 Morbakka virulenta | reverse complement strand
GTATACGTCTGCCTTACATGAAGAATACCAGTGAGCACCTAAGACGAGCCCTCCGACAACACAACATTCAATGCTCCTTCTTCACTACATCCACCTTAAGGAAGATCTTCTCAAAACCAAAAGACCCAGTTCCACTTGATGAAAGAAACAACATAGTCTACAGACTACAATGTAAGGACTGTCCTGTCTCCTACATAGGTGAATCAAAGCGTTCCTTGGGTCAAAGAGAAAAGGAACACAAGAGAGCTGTTCAGAAAGGTGACACCAAGAATCATGAAATAGCCGAACACTGCTGGACACAGGATCATACCTTTGACTGGGAAAATAAAAGAATTATAGACAAAGAAATCAACACAACAACCAGAAAAATAAAAGAAACAACCCATTCTTTGCAATGCGGCAATCACATCAACAGTACATCCTACACCTTCCAGTAATATGGCTTCCAGCACTGAAGAAAGAAACACAACAAACACTAGAAACACAACATATGGCGCCACTTCCCGAAACAACTCCAGCCCTGTCTACACTCACGTCCGCACTACCAAAGTATAAAATAGCCGTATCTAATCATTTCAGTAGCATGACGATGGGAGAAGTATCTCTGGAAACGTAGCTCAGAAAAAGCTTAGTCTCATGACATGATAAAGCTCTTACATCTACATTTTAGTTTCTTACTGTCTTAAACATTTTGTTACAAATTTGACGTGAAGTTAAAGCAGTTATTCCGATATATTTTATCGCTAATTTTCTTGGTTTTAAGGATGATAATAAATTCCTTTCCCCAAGTAAGCGAATAGCCCCCCGCAGATTTTTTTACTCTGGCTACGGGCCTTAATGCAGTTATAATGTGGAAAAAGGTTTCAGTGAAACAGATTGACAGTGTTAAAATACATATTTTTGTGTATTTTGTTGTTTTCCTGTGTCAACCTACAAACAAAGCCCATTTGAACATAAAATGCACGGGATCGATCAGATGCGCCCCACAACATAAATCAATAACACAAGCATTTCGAAAAGTAAACGTGCGGTGTGTTTATTGTACAATTTACTACTTCTCAGATTTGGACGGCCATAAAGGGTTTGCAAACAACAGTTGTTGTAGATGTCTTTGAGCATACGTGTCGATAATTTGACCTTAATTCAATTTTATATATATCTGAACAAATTAAAGGCCCAGGGAATTGAACCGATCTTCGCTTATTGTTGAACAGTACTTAATCTTTATGAATTTTAAAGGATAATTTGTTCTCGCAACACTGATACTAGTAGCGGAAAATGTACAGAGATAATTGTAAAAATGTTTGAAAATAACTTCCCAACATTTTAGGTTTCGATAGTCTTTAATGTCATTGCCACATTGGGAGAAATATTATCTTAGTCATCAGATCATTACAGAAACTTGAGCTTTTTCTTCAACTGGCCTTTTTAGCTCACATATTTTTTCTAGTGGTTTTCCCAGCCGTATTTGATATTTGGGGGAGACCGGGGGGGGAGGGAATCCTACTGTTTGCATCACTCATACTTGTTTGGCATCAGGGACTTTGTAAGCTCCTGAGAGTGCTAGGTTTAATTTGTGAGAAACGATGAAAATAAGTTGCTTTATTATTGCCTGGCTTCCCTTGAAATTGTTTAGTAGCCCCCTACTGTTTGCCATCCATATTTCCACCTCCGTCATATGTTTTTGAGCGGCATTTGATGGGATCTCGGTTCAGCTGTGATAGGCTATTAATTAGGAAATTTACTCTAGTTTCACAACAAATATTCTCACACTATACATACTCAAGCAATTTACCGATTGGCTCACCATTCCTCGCATATCGGACGATGACCACTGTTCCCAATTGCTACAATCGATGACTTCATCGACAATAAGATCAGTAACACCCAGAAAATTAAGCTTTTATTTCTTGAACAGTCATTCCCTAAATCTACTTCAGAATGCAGTATAGCAGTTCATTTTGCTTCCCTTTTGATATGCAGCTTGCCTTTTATTGCAATAATTAACATGATATTATAAATCTTGATTAGTGTGGCTTACAAGCCTGATTAATTCTTTAAAGTTGCCTATGTTTAGGTTGCATGCTTGAAAGACCCATCACCGTGTGGTCTATCAATGTGGTTCCTTAATGACCATATCATTTAATCCAACGTATAGTCGACTCAAGGAAGCATCTGTTTCTTTCCACAATTTCCAAAGTATTGGAAGTTAGTTGTAGATCTTAACGAAAGTTCCGACTTTTCATCGATTGGATAATTGACATCGTCGACGAAACAGATTCTTTATGATTGTTCAACCCTGAGTGCTTAGTGAAATCCACATTTCCAGTTTTCCAGTCTTTTTATGGTGATAAAAGCAACCCATTGGCTCGGCTTCCATTCCCAGGTTGCAAAGGAAAGATAACATAACTCAAGCGAAAAAATTCATCAACTTCTTTTGATTCGGACAGGAGCTTATACTTCTCAAGCCAATCACGATTACATTACCGATTCACTTGCCCTGGTTTTCTGCTTTTGTCAGAATACTCCTTTGAAGGTAACTCAAACCCATGTTTCGGATTCTGGTTTCTGATAAAATCATTTTCTGTCTCCCGTGAATGATCTGGGTTTTTTTCTAGTAATCTTACTCTCTGATGATGTAATTGAAGTTGTCAGAGGAAGACTACTCTAAACAATAAAAGGATTTGCTGGATGAAAAAGATGAGATTCATTTGCATAAAAAGCACCCTTTTTGCATTGTTAGGCGATCCTTAGAAATGTGTTTGTTTTTCCTTCCTTGATTAAAGGGGGGGAAATGAGACTTGGTCGGCTGGAAACACTCATTCTGGGTGAAACAAAGAAGATAATTCAGCCATTAGCCAGCCTGGGCCGGTCTGAAATTTAAGGGTTTTGTGCTATTCCTGAATGGGATGACTGGGGGACAATTATAGTGCGCGGTCTTTACAACTCTATCTTGAATGAAAGAATGATATTTCTGGGCAAAAATATTGTTATTCGTGATTTTTACTTCGCATTTTTTTTTTCTAAAAATATCAGTGCAAAATCTTCAAAATACATTATTAGGCTTTTTCCTCCACATGCATCTTTACGTTGTACCTACATCTTATTTCCTCATTCCCCCCGCATTTTACACGTGCGATGATTTGGCGGCAATATACTGCGCTCAGTTCAAGAAGTTATCATCAATTTGGTGAGGACTATCATCGTTGCCGAATTTTGAAAAATCAAAATGCAAATTGTTTGAGCAGACTTCACGCAGCACAAAACTTCGTAAAACGTGCTTACTGATATACAGACAAAAGCTTCATGATATACAGACCATGATCAATAACTGACCTTGTCCATGTACACGTTTAACATTTATTTTCGTACGATAGAGAGATAAATTTGGAAACTGATTTCAAATGAGTAAAAGACGCATAGAAATACCAAAGTAGAAACCATACATCTGTCAGTATTTTTCACAGTACCAGTTTAGAATGGCCCTGGGCTAAAATAAGGAGTTGATCCGGCGTACACATGGTAGCTTGGACGACTGGTTTCCCACACCCCTCTTTCTGTTCTCTGGTATGTTTACGAATGTGAGAATTCGACTCACGATAACACGATCTTCCCAAAATATCATGAAAAGATGAAATCGTGCATAAATTAATAATAAAAGCCATCACTGAGGAAACTTGTTAAGCTGATAGGAACCCTATATCCACTGAACAAAAAAAGCCCATTGCCAGTTGAAGAGTCTGAACGGACTCTTATCCCAATCTAAATGTTTATCAACGACCGCATTTTGGAGGGTAGGGGGGNTTCAACCCTGAGTGCTTAGTGAAATCCACATTTCCAGTTTTCCAGTCTTTTTATGGTGATAAAAGCAACCCATTGGCTCGGCTTCCATTCCCAGGTTGCAAAGGAAAGATAACATAACTCAAGCGAAAAAATTCATCAACTTCTTTTGATTCGGACAGGAGCTTATACTTCTCAAGCCAATCACGATTACATTACCGATTCACTTGCCCTGGTTTTCTGCTTTTGTCAGAATACTCCTTTGAAGGTAACTCAAACCCATGTTTCGGATTCTGGTTTCTGATAAAATCATTTTCTGTCTCCCGTGAATGATCTGGGTTTTTTTCTAGTAATCTTACTCTCTGATGATGTAATTGAAGTTGTCAGAGGAAGACTACTCTAAACAATAAAAGGATTTGCTGGATGAAAAAGATGAGATTCATTTGCATAAAAAGCACCCTTTTTGCATTGTTAGGCGATCCTTAGAAATGTGTTTGTTTTTCCTTCCTTGATTAAAGGGGGGGAAATGAGACTTGGTCGGCTGGAAACACTCATTCTGGGTGAAACAAAGAAGATAATTCAGCCATTAGCCAGCCTGGGCCGGTCTGAAATTTAAGGGTTTTGTGCTATTCCTGAATGGGATGACTGGGGGACAATTATAGTGCGCGGTCTTTACAACTCTATCTTGAATGAAAGAATGATATTTCTGGGCAAAAATATTGTTATTCGTGATTTTTACTTCGCATTTTTTTTTTCTAAAAATATCAGTGCAAAATCTTCAAAATACATTATTAGGCTTTTTCCTCCACATGCATCTTTACGTTGTACCTACATCTTATTTCCTCATTTCCCCCGCATTTTACACGTGCGATGATTTGGCGGCAATATACTGCGCTCAGTTCAAGAAGTTATCATCAATTTGGTGAGGACTATCATCGTTGCCGAATTTTGAAAAATCAAAATGCAAATTGTTTGAGCAGACTTCACGCAGCACAAAACTTCGTAAAACGTGCTTACTGATATACAGACAAAAGCTTCATGATATACAGACCATGATCAATAACTGACCTTGTCCATGTACACGTTTAACATTTATTTTCGTACGATAGAGAGATAAATTTGGAAACTGATTTCAAATGAGTAAAAGATGCATAGAAATACCAAAGTAGAAACCATACATCTGTCAGTATTTTTCACAGTACCAGTTTAGAATGGCCCTGGGCTAAAATAAGGAGTTGATCCGGCGTACACATGGTAGCTTGGACGACTGGTTTCCCACACCCCTCTTTCTGTTCTCTGGTATGTTTACGAATGTGAGAATTCGACTCACGATAACACGATCTTCCCAAAATATCATGAAAAGATGAAATCGTGCATAAATTAATGATAAAAGCCATCACTGAGGAAACTTGTTTAGCTGATAGGAAACCTATATCCACTGAACAAAAAAAGACCATTTCCAGTTGAAATGTATGGAAGTACCTGTGCTGACTTTAATGACGAGGACTTGGAAGATGGTTCGGCACTCCTAAATATAATAAAAATGGATATCATTTTCCCAAAATTAAATGTAATAAATATTCAATTATAAAACATTTTCGAATAAAAACCGAAAATAGTCAAAAATATAAGAAACTAGTTTTTGACTCACGGAACATCAAGAAACTGTAAAATTTAACTTCAGTTTGTACACGGACACATATATTGTTTTAACTATTTGTCAATAGTTTTTATAAGTTTTATTTTTGTTTATTTTTGTTTGGAAAAGGTTGTAACTTTTGGCTTTCATCTTTACATCCATCAAAAAGTGCTTAACTTCAAAAAAATAAAGGAACTTTCAGTACTAAATGCTGGCCCAAATTTCTTATAAAAAATTCTAACCTTTTGTTTCTTTGCAGCAACTTCAAGTTATTTTAAGTCTGCTTTCGTCTTCCTCACTCGGCATCTTTTCTTTTGTAATTCCTTTCGTTGCACAAACACGGAGAACCATTCGATAATATTTTCTATTATTAATGAGGGGCTGAAAAACTCAACGTAAGTGGGGAAACTGGCATAATAGTTATCACGACTGGCAAAATAGTCATTTTGTGAGACTTACTGAAACCGAGCAGCAATTGAATTTGACTAGAAAGCAATGACTAAATTCATGGAATCGTTAAAGTTCTTTTCTCCACTATTAAGCTTTTGCCTCGCTCTTGGAGCATTGTCACAATGATATATTTAAAAATCATAATACTTCTACACGTTTAGTCAATAAAAATCAACTGAGCATATGTTGTTGTATATTAGTATATATTTCTATATATATTACAAAGATATGTTTGCACCAGTGTTTACACCGGTTGCCACTGCTCCCAAAAAGGAAATCGCTGTTCTACTATCTGCCTAAGGGGCAAGTTCTCCTAAAACAAAAGTCAGCTGATGAAGATAATCAACGCTTCCTTACCATCTTGTAAAATTAGATTTGTTTTAACATCAAAGTATCACGTCTTTAGTTGTTTTTCTTTTAAGGATAATGTTCCTAAGCTATTTGGCCAGGACTCTTACTGTTTCAAGTGTAGTAGCTGCAATGCTACAGATTACGGCAAATTTATCCGCTATACAATAACTCAGTTTTTGATATCCAGTATGCTCCCCCTTCATTTGAGAATTTTTCTCTTCTGATGCGTAAACGTAATGACTTCAAATTAACCCTGAAGTAAAATATTTTAATAGACCGAGACCCTCCGTGTCTTGAAAGAACAGTTAAATCAATGCCCCCTGAGCTTTTCTAGGCTGATTTATTTTTTTAATCACCACTAGTGATTAGCCTATCCGTAAACATATCTTTGTAATTATATAATCTTATTTGATTTCTGTTGACAGAAAGTGTAAGAATATTATATATTATATTGTAAAAAATATCATTTTGACGATGTTGACGGAGACAAGCGAAAGCTTATTAGCAGAGAAAAGAATGTGGAAGTTAATTGAATTTAATCGTTTTTCCGTTAACTTTTTATTTGTGTTACACCAAATTACTAGCAATTGAATTCCTACAAGCCACGTTTTGTTTCCTGCAACAAATGGCTACTAATAAATCTGATATTCAAGCCATTCAAAACAAAACAACGTTCCATTAGAGGTTGGCAAAATATTGTCAACATCACATCACTAAGACGATTACACAATAAAATGTCTTTCAAGACTGATTTGGCTTTCTCCTCTCCAGTTTTTGTTTTTCGTCTCCCCGACCGCTCCCATAGACCACAAAGAGTTTTAACATAAATGCTTGCGGTAATCAAGAAGCGAAGCTGAAAATAAGAACAGACTTGTTATGTCAGCTCAGAATGGGATGGAACTGACAGGGAAGGGAAGAGGGATGGGAAAGTACGGAAATCCAAATGTTATTCTCATATTTGCGGCCTTTTGATTAGGAAATAATCGGCGCTGGCATGAAAGCACTCGCATTCGCCAAAAAAAAGACAACAAAAGGCATTATGAACCATTATGTTAAACGAGACAGTAATTTGCCTGGAATAGGGAGTTACAGGTCGTATGTGCCTTCAAAATCCGCCTGTGAGTGTAATTTATTTTAAATTTTCTAAGTAGTAAATTGAAACGATGCATCGCTTGTCTATCAAAGCAGTAAGCAGTGTGAGGCGGAAGTGTGGCTTGGATTATGATATATGCTTCTTTATTACTCTTCTTTTAATAGATGGAGGATCTACGCTGTGTAATGCAAGATTGTGTACCACAAGTATACTTCGAAGACAATTCAAAGGCAATTGCTTTTGGAAATCAAGCCCAAAACAGTATTGTACAAGGTGACCTTGTGAATACATTACTCGATGGTGCCTATAACTGCGGTATACAGAAGTTAAATGTTTTAAATGAATTTGCAGAATGCCTTTCCTTACAAATAAGTCGTGATGCAATTGCCAAGCATACCTCAATGCAAACGCAGGAAGAGGACTTAAAGCTGTATGCCACTTCAGAAGCTAATCGTATTGTAAACGATGCTGTGTGTGAAGCATCAATACTTGGACCATTATCAAAATCACAGAAAATAGGTGTTTCTCAGTCTTGGGAGCACAATCTTGTTAAAAGCGAAAGTGCTGGAGAGCCCGGTTTTTCGAGTAACGATTTATCAGTAGACAGGCAGCAGAGTCCAACACTTACCGACAATGACTGCGAAAGCCCAAAATTATACCCGTCTAGAGACAGAGGACCTGTCTGTAAGCCACAGTCAACATCGTTGACAATGGAAAATACAGTACCTGAATATCGCTCTTTGCCCATGTTTACTGACTCAAGCGTTGAATTGATGACAAGTTTTTCATTTGAATCTGCTTAACTCACATGGCAAGTATTTTCTTTTTGTTTTTCAATTTACGTTGTACAGTAGCATTTCAATATTTAATTTATCAAGTGTTTACATTTGTGTAAAACAAAGAAAAATATTTAAAAATAGAGTAAAAACCAAACCTACTGAAATTGATTTTATATATACATCAGTTTTAATACTAATTCCAGGGACAGTCTTTTTTCTTAACCCCACCAGAACTTGTTTTCATTACCTTATTTATTTAAGACTAAAAGATTCTGACATATACAGCTGTCTTTATGATTGGTGCTAGACCAAAAGGACTCATCATTCATACCATGAGACTTGGAACGTAAGTGGGTTTGCTAACAATTTTCCCAATACCATAGCTCAGAATCCATAAGAATTAAACAACGTTGAGCTGTGCGATTAATTGTACTTGTATTTTATGTTTTTATCTCCTTAACTGCAACTGTTAACAAAGTGGTTGACATAAACAAAAACCCTTACCTAAAGTTAAAGACTGGTCCTACATCCTACTGTTTTGTTAATTGCATGTTATCAGATTTTTAACGGGTTGGTTGGTGGACACGAGTTTACCTTAAGCTGTGTGTGACTTACCAGTAATTGTTCAATTAAGCGAATATTCTGCTACCGGAATATTTGTACAAAAATCCACTGTACTTGTACATTTTCCGTAATAGCATGCATATTGCTTTAAGAATTGTGAGGAAAGATTGATTGTGAAAATAGCTCATGACTACTTATACCACACCTATACAGAGCTTTTATCAAACAAGCTTGAAAATTTATTTCATACGTAGATCACTAAGCAAAAATCTTTGTGGTTTTGTTAGGGTACTTCGGTTTTCTACTATTCTCTGAAAATAACCCGAAAAGCTTGCTTACTTTTTTTCTATTTCTGCTGCCCTAGCTACATTGCGGAAATAGTTGAGCTACTAGCTACATTTTGGTAATAATTAAATTGTATTTTTACCAGTTAATAAGTCTTAACCATAAGATACCGTTGGTATTTTTTACTGTCCTTGGTAAGCCTATAACCAGTATCACATTTCATTCTTCATTTAACAGGCTTTGGTTAGAAAGGGGTAGCACGTCCACGGCAAAATATAAGAAATACAATTAGTATGTTTAGCTTATGCACCCATTTCAGTTGGCATACTTCGGCTGTTAGAAAAAAGTTTGGAGTGAAGAAATACTGAAACATTTGCATTATCAACTTTCTTCGTGAACATGATTTTTTATAGGATCAATAAAATTCTTATATATGAAAATTAATCTAAAAAGCTCTCAGAATGGTTTCAACCAACACAGCTATCGTCCTAAAATCTCTTCAATCGTTTATTGAGAGGTGTTTATGAGATTGTTGTAATGTCATTCTGGTAAAAAGTGACTTACCTATGTGGGGAAGACAAACAATGCCTTTTTTGGTCCCATTAACTTGTAAGTAAGCACTGTTATTGAACGTTAAATTGTTATATTCGGAGCAATACTTAAAGTGCCTCAAGTATATATATTCATTTGATCTGTTTTTTAATTCTTTTTTATTTATTTTTCTACTCATTTTATTCGCTTTTGTTTTATTTCACTATAATGTATTTTTAACCTTATTTTGAACCCTTAGTTTTATCAGTAAGGTTAATTATATCGGCTAACACTACTTTCCCTTTAGAGACGTGATATACCTCTGTGATTTTGAGATTCAGAATTTTGTTTAATTTTGCAAATTTTGAAAATCCTCCAAGGCATTTATAGGACGAATGAGACATGTAAAACATACCAAGATTGTCTGGGATACCAAAACGCTAACATATCAACTAACGTTACATAAATACATTTTAAAACCAAAATGGAAGATTTCTTAGAATTTTTTAAACATATTTTGGTTCCGTTACAAGTAGAGAGTGGCTTGAACTTTTTGGGTATGGAGTACCCGCTTCAAACCGGTCATCTAAATAGATTTAACCAACCATTAATATTCATGATAAAATAACTCTTGGCATAAAGCATCAAAGGGGTCTTCTTTTCACGTAATTCTAAGATAGTAATATTAAAGTAGTTACTTACAGCTGAACTTAACTGAACTGTATATTGCACATAACAGAATACAAACTAGCAGACCTTTTACCAAGCGATCATTTGTTTACTGAACAAACAAGTTTAAAATGGTGGATGAATTTACTTGTACCCCAGGACGGTGTACTTGGATCGCACTTTTAAGAGTGGAGTGTTGGTGCATAGTGACTTGTTTTCTCCAATAAACACTTCTCTGGAATTCGGGTCACTCCGATTAGACAGCCCAGGCTTTTGTTCACGAAAATTCGATATATTTTATGTTCCGTTATTTAATTTTTTTTCACGTTATTTTTATCCTATTGTTTAATTTACAGCATTTACAGCCAAGAAGAAGACTACTGCATCGTCTATTTTATTGAATGTTCCATAATGATGCTTCTGTTACTAATATTTGAAAGTTTGGTTGGAATTTTTATCTCACAACATTTAATGTTATTCATTGTCTTGACTTAACAGCGATCTTATTTTTTATTCAAATTATTTCAAGGTATCCTATGTCAGTCACCATGTTTTATCTTGATTTGGGAGAATGAAGTTGGTTAAGTAGTATCGAAAGCCTGTTGGCCACGAAGTGTTGCTGAGATGCTAAATCCCACAAACAAAACAAATAGTACAGAAAACTACAAATATCACATCACCTTCAATGCTTTTTCCCATTTGGGAAAAAGCATTGAAGGTGATGTGATATTTGAACGTTGAACTTTTCACGATAGTTTTATCGTACATTCCATTACATTCACAATGGTTATGCTAACAATTGGCTGTGTTTTGGATCAAATAGATTTAACAAGCAACCCCACATTAGACAAACTCCTTGTATTTGGTTAATGGACTATTGGGTAATTGCAAGGTTAATCTGAGGTACCCAAATTAACCAATGCAAAATTACCAGACAGATTTCCAAAGGGATCAAACAATCAATGTACTCATNCACCTTCAATGCTTTTTCCCATTTGTTAGCATTCACTTTGAACTTTTCACGATAGTTTTATCGTACATTCCATTACATTCACAATGGTTATGCTAACAATTGGCTGTGTTTTGGATCAAATAGATTTAACAAGCAACCCCACATTAGACAAACTCCTTGTATTTGGTTAATGGACTATTGGGTAATTGCAAGGTTAATCTGAGGTACCCAAATTAACCAATGCAAAATTACCAGACAGATTTCCAAAGGGATCAAACAATCAATGTACTCATGAAGAGGGTTTGTCAACTTTTCGTTAGGAAATCAGTTTATAAAAATATCACTAACTAAAACTTGTAAAATTATCCCTTGCTCAAACCGTGCAGCTTCGAAATCTTCATATAGTGAACCCTTATATAACCTTGGTGAAAAGGTATAATTTTTCCGAAACCGAAGAAAGATAAATCGAGACAAACTTAATTGAAAGTCCATTGGTTTTTGACTTTGAATCTAATTTCATTTCGTATTCATATTATAAAGGAATATATACAGGATCAACATTTCAAATTCAGAAATATTGATGAAGCAGCTCGGACTTACGTTCGTACATACATGCATACATACATACGTAGGTACAAACATTCATATATACATACATAAATACATACATACATGCATACATACACACATATAGGCAGAGAGAAGTAATGAAAACATCACTTCAGCAGATAACGACAGAAGTTTTAACCGTAATTTTTTATTTTTGTCAATACTGATTTGTCTTCCGTATAGCTGTATGTAACCAAATACTTTCTTGGTATATAGCTTGTATTTAAAACATTAGCCCATTCGTCGGCTTTATTTTGAAAACTGTAAACACTGATAAGATAGCTCTATTTGTCAATAAAACGCATGCTTTTTTGTGTAAAAGTGAAGTATTTTCTGTTGTTGTTACTCCTGTTGTATTTTGGTTTTTAACTCTAAACAACAGAATATCCACAAGAATAAAAAACAGGGTTTTTTTCACGGAGTGTGCCGATGTAGTCTGTTTGGGGTAAAAGTGTTTCCTGGCAGCTCTAGTCCTTTTTTTATACCTCCACCCATACTGCTTTGGAAAAATATAAAGGCAGTGAATCCATTGAATCAATATAATAAAATAAATTAACAAAATTCCATGATTGATTAAGGGAACGCAGGACGGGAGAGCTGACACATAGGAAACGATAATCTGGAATAGGGCTATTTTTAGATATTATCGCTGGTTGGTTTGTTTAGTTGAAATTGGTTTGACGACTATAATTCGACCAATAAACATTAGTAATTCTGGTGTATTGTAACAGATCTCCATGCCTTATTTCGTGGCTACCTTTCAAGATGAAAGGCTAGACTCGTGTTTTGTTCTAATTTTATTAATATGAACTATAATAGTAAATTATAATTATAATTGGATAGCTTGTACCACCCTGTTAAACAACACCCAGATCAGTGCTCAACATACCCAAAACGTCCTCGGTCAGCCCTTCATACTAAATTCGAAAATCGAATTACCAAGGCTGTTACCGGATTCTATCGTACTATACCCGAAGCAATATTCACATCTGTAAAATTATTCCTAAAAGTTAAGTCTTGCCTACCACATAGTTAAGTGCCGATGTGATCCCAAATACGTGGGCAGTCACGCTGATGATTGATCGACAGAAAATTACACTTGCTTAGTATTTGAAGAGTGAAATCCTGTGTTAATCGAATACAACCAAAATAGGGTACTTAACCAAATTGTTAATTGTGATTCGGCTATAACGCTGCCTTTTTGGCATCGTTATAGCCGAATCACAATTATTTTTTAGACTTCATTTTTTATCCTTACAAAACACAGTAATTCTAATAAATTCTTTTTCATACGGCAGAATATCACATTTAGTTTAATACCTCAAATCACATCGAGACAATTTTTTTTCTGCTCTGGATCACCGTTCTGCTCCGGATGGATGTGACCAGTAACTTAAATTACCTTGGTTAAGGTTGTTTTTTCATCGGCGTTTGTCTGTTTGCCTGCCTCCTTGTTTGTTTGTTTGTGAACAAAATAAGTCTGAACCTTATGAGTGAATATGGATAAAATTTTCATGAAATCTGATAGTAGAACAAGGAAGAACTGATTACATTCTGGTGTTGATAGGGATCACCGTTTGCATTTTGTTTGAGTTTGTGCAGGGTTGCACAGTTTGCAAAACAAACAGAACTTTTTGGACGTAAAGAAAACAACATTTGACAACAAGGGGTGCTGTAACGTAGTTGGTTAAAATGCTTGTTTGCTAAACAGGAGATTTACGGTTTGAAAGCAGTCCGTGCCTTACATTTTATTTCATGAGATGTTTCTCTGTTTTCAGAAAATAGTATCAGAAGATGCACTGGCTCTCAATAAATTTAAATATTTTTTAAAAATGAATGCAGAATTACTGTATCTACCAAATATTTTAGCTGCCTGATGAAGGTTTGCATTCTCTGAGTGCTTCTCTACTTCATTGATAGAGTAGATTTCATGAAGTACGAAAAAAACTATTCTGCAGAAAAAGACCACGGAAGGACTTACGCATCAGCAGCAAGCAGCCCGACTAAATGTTTGTGAAAATAACGCAGGTCGATTTATTTCATGTAAGTTATCCAGTATTGGTTTTTCTATCTATTGGTTTTTCCAGAGTGTACAGAAGAGTTGCGGTATCATGAAACATATCATTTGGAACAAGATCTTTATCGTTGGAGGAGGAAATAATGTAGAACCAAAATTTGTGGAAGTTCTCTAAATACCTTCATTGAAAAATGCCAAAGACAGTGCCCGATACAAAAATTCGTAGAGCGAAGTTATATATATATATACTCAATCTGCAGACAGTACTGTTTCGCCCTTTGTGGGCTCATCAGTGCAGCACAGAGCTTCTGAGACATAACTCTCTGGCCATATTGCCGGAGCAAACACAGCTTAAAGAGTTATTGTGGGATCCTGTCAGAGTGCTCAAACCANGAGTGTACAGAAGAGTTGCGGTATCATGAAACATATCATTTGGAACAAGATCTTTATCGTTGGAGGAGGAAATAATGTAGAACCAAAATTTGTGGAAGTTCTCTAAATACCTTCATTGAAAAATGCCAAAGACAGTGCCCGATACAAAATTTCGTAGAGCGAAGTTATATATATATATACTCAATCTGCAGACAGTACTGTTTCGCCCTTTGTGGGCTCATCAGTGCAGCACAGAGCTTCTGAGACATAACTCTCTGGCCATATTGCCGGAGCAAACACAGCTTAAAGAGTTATTGTGGGATCCTGTCAGAGTGCTCAAACCACCCATGCGCATTGAGCATATATATATATATATATATATATATATATATATATAAGTTCTCTACTGTACAGTATTCAGTTACCAGTTTCAAAATGGGTTGTAGATAATCAAGCACTATGGTTTCTGCTGGATTCCTTTGAAATAATATATTTTTCAGCCTGCAGCAGAGGAAAAGAACTGCTCCATGCAACAAAAATGATCAGATAGTTCTAACCTTGACAGGAGCCTTTGCACACCTACAGATCCTGTTTTAATAGTTGCCTTCCTTTTTATTCACAGAGAAACAGAGATTGGTTTTTCATTTTTATTGCTACATTGAGCATATTCTTGTTTAGATTTCCGTAATGTAATGTTTTGTTCCTGTTTTTATTCCCGATAACTCCATTTTCTCAAACCTGTTCCAGAAGTGCTGCGAATATACCATTACAAACCTCTGTCCGGATATTATTGTCAACATTGTCTAGCTAGAAGTCTTTCTGCATTGTGCCTATTAAAAATAAGGTCATCGGAGAGACCAGATTTGAGGAATAATGATACTTTAAGTTAACAAAGTACTTTGTATTAAAAGCGCCGAACAGTTAAACAAGCTTCAAATTCTGTGCTTTTTGAAAATCACCTTCGTTGCCTTAAAATTCACGAAATAAAGAGTTGAAATATTTTTATTCATAAAGTTCCTAAAAAATTATTTGTTTTAAATTTAATAATAAAGCTGATATTAACATTAACAATGTTTTCAAATAATGGCAGCAGGGTAAATATAATAAAAGTATAAAACTTCTACTTGTTATCCCTCTTTGGTCTAAACCAATTTTTTTAAGCCCCATGCCCTTGCTATAAACGTCTAAGAGTGAATTGTAACCTAATATCAGCATTGTGAGTACAGTGAAACAATACGAACCTTGCATATGTTGTAAACAAGCCTTGTTTCAAATGTTGGAATCCAAACTCGCATTTCAAAAGTAACGAATAGAAGAACCATCACGATCTCCTTTGTCAGATAAACTCACAATTACCATCACTATTATCATGCTCGGCCTGCACTCTGACATCTCTCTGGGAAATGAAATGTATTAAAAACTCCTTTGCTAATGCTCACTTCCATGTTTGGGCAAAGTAGTACATTTTCCCCACTCCTCATGAATCTAATAATCTTCGTGACCTTCATAGAACACCATTGAATGATTGAACGTTTCGGGTTACTGGTACTTCGTAATTCTACCAAAAAAGAGAAGTAGGCTACAGAAGAGAGATATTACAGAATTTTAACTGATGGCGACATCCTTTGATGCTTGTAAGCCACTTTTCTCTTTGCGATAGGCAATGGCAATCCTAAGTTAAACTTTTCGCGCACAAGAAAATGAGACAGTGGAGCAACTAGCTACCACTCGAGGAAATCAATGTGAAAACGACTGCACACATACATTTAGAAATTAATAACTAAATGCATAATTGGGTTATTTCCAATTTGTTGAAAAGCAGTAGAAAAAAGAAAAGAACTCGCATACTGTTCCTGCAGGCCCAGGAAAAGGTAAATACTTTTCCAGATAAATTTGATTTTATCGATGGAGGTCAAATAGAATTAGACGAACTTGGTAAGAGGAAATCTAATGGGTCAAGTTCCTTGATTTCGGCTCTTTTCTGCACAGTTGATTTTTCTTCTTTAATCATCTGAGAAGCCTATTTTTGGCCAACATTTATAACACCTGCTCCACTATTACTTGAACTAAAAGGGGACATTAAATCAACTTGGAAATTTTTAGTGCCAAAATTCACCGCTGTAGGTTGGCTGGAAAACAATAAAAACAGAGCTCCGAACTGTCAAATTTGCATTTGTCGCAGTTAATAGCTGCATAAAAAACTTTTTCTCATCCTTTTTTCTTTCAGATTTTCTTTTCTTCCCTCCATCTTCCCAAAATTCTTTGAAGTATTTACTGTAAATCCAAACTTGTTTCCTGGTACAAGAAGTAACATCGGATAGCTTAACCTTGTCCTCGTGTTTCCCATAATGCCGCATATGCTCTTAAAAAGTGGCTGAATCATTTTGTTTCAACTGCAATTCTGTATTATTTTTCTTCTGTGACTGAATCTTAAAAGAATCTTCACAAAATAATGTACATCACACCGTTGGCTTTCACGTTATCGGTTTATTTTAAACATAATAGAATTTTAAGTAAAGGACAGTTTGGAAACGCTACCTTGCACAAGTTTTTCCTCTGTAAATATTAGTTACATGTTATTTTATCCTGTCTATCAATTATAAAGAAGTATGGCTTAAGGACCTGCTAAAATTAAAAGCATTGCAGGCAATTCTTATTCAACTTCCATCAACTCCTGTTTTTGACAAAAAGAATTTGTATGTTGTTTTCAATTGTTTTATACAGCAAGTCACAAAAAGTGGCGGGCTGTCTAATCCTCTTCGTATTTCCCAGCCAATCGTAAAATTATGGTTAGAGGGCCGCGACTCAACCCTCTCCTCTCTTCCTTCCTTGGAAAAAACCTGTTGAACTTGTGTTTCCCACTCTGGCATCTTGTCCTGGTCGAGTATCAGCAAAAATCGTCTCAGTCAAAATAAACCTTATTTCAATTGCGATATTCAATTAAAAACATGATCTATGGATAAAAACTGTTGAACGATAAGCAGTTATTGTCAAAAATGTTGTTTGGTTACAGTTGTCTTTATACTATTCTACAGAAAATATACCCTTCTGTTGCCCATTATTTTCTCCTGGCACAAAATCCCTTCCGACCATTCACCAAATCCAGGTTACAAACCTTCATATGTTCTTCACAACTATTTTCCGCTTCTTTCATTTATCATGCGACTACTTTATTCATCTCTCTTAAGTAAGAAACAAGGTTGCAACTGCTTTTTTTGCTAGTACTATATAACAAAGTAGGCTTGAACTCGTAACCCATGAAAGTAAACAAGTTATAATTTTATATCTGTTCATGCATCTATTTAGCAACTACTTTAAAAGATTACTTTGGAGAGTAACATTGTAGAGGATAACGAAGTCCAGTACTACAGGTACCAATATCATTTCAGACATGTCTAACATACCTTGTAAACAAGAGCCACAGACGAAACTATTGTATGTAATACAAATTGTGGCAATTTTGTTCGCTTGACATTTCCTGCACTATGTTACTTTATTTTAAGGTAATGAATATCACCTTTTTAAATTTGCTAAAGGTGCAGAACTACTGTAATCTATTGACACCCATATTTACACAACGACTGTCCCAAATAGCAACGCAAGACCTCGTCAGCTGTATCTACACCACCCTTTCACCGTTACAAAACAAAAAGGCCTCTTTTACGTCCATTTTCAATGCGGCTGGAAATTTCTTTCAATTTGATTACAAAGTGCAAACAATTGTAATATTGTGCTACATGAGGACTGTGACTAGGTTCAGTGATTTGAACAAGTTGCCAGTTGCCACATTCAATACACTATTCCAAGAAGTTTTCATAAACTTGATGAAAACATCTTCATCGATTCCACTCAGAATTTACTCAGAAAAAATGAAACATAATTTCAACAAGATGGAAGTCATATTACCAAAAACAACTTACAACGTATCTAACAACAACTCAAAATAAAAAATAACACGCTGCAATTAAATTACTGCAACATCATGATACTGAGTCCAAATGCACGGCCAATGGAGACGAATGATGTATATTAAGGGGAAATTGCTAGGAAGTGTGTATGCTGAAAGGATTAGCCAGTAAAAAGACGGGGGAAATCTGGCATTTATTAATTAGATTATCGTTAAAAAATCCCCTTTGTTCCCGCTATGTTTGTGCATTAAAATACTAAAGTAATCCAGAATAGTAATCAGCAGTGTTTGACCCTGCACTTCTTCAATGTTGCCTAAGAGACCTCGAAGCAAAAGCTATAAGAAAATTTGTATGCCAGTCTTTTGACTTTAGAAAATTTGGTAGATCCCTTTTCTATTTCTTCGTTCTTTATTACTTTTATGCTAACAAAGTACTACTATGTACCTGCATATCATGAGAGAAAGAGTCACAGGACACACCAACTAAACAAACATGGAAAATATTCATCAAACAACAAAGAAACTCAAAGATCGCCTTCAACTGAAATTCTAATGTACTAAAGAATGGATACCGAGTAAAAGAAAGTAACTCCAATTTGAAGAATATGAACCTGAAAAGTCAACAATGCAAAGCAAAAAAACCATTTTTGTAGGAATTCTGTAGATCTTTTCAGTTGGTAAGAACCGCATTGCAAAATAATAATTTTCACATGGCTTTTACAACTATTGATATCAGGCTTGTATGCAATATAGAGAGATTCTGAAACTTTTTACTTACAGAAGTATATCTACTTGCAGATTAGTCTTTCTTAAACTTGTTTTTTAATAGGTACTCTCCAGGTCCCTTGTTCCTATTAGGATAGGATAACAGGCAAAGCCGTTTGCTGAAACAAGTGGACAACCTTGACACTTCTACTCCGGTAGTGCTAAAATTGACGAACAGCTGAAACCACAAGGTTCTCAGCCTGCCAGTTGATGAAGAAAATATGAAGCCAAGTATTATTGTCAAAAGAAGATAACTCTATTGAAAATAAGAAAAAGCTCTTCTGTTAAAAACCATTTCCAGTACTAAATGACAATTGACATCTACCACTGAAGATGTTTTATAAAAAAAAGCTTGTGTTTATTTTCTAAACGTTGTCTTCTTTAAGCAAACTGTGGCATGGCTAATCATATTACAACAAGCCAAATCATCTTTTAGCTTTCAATAGATATTTAAATTGCATCTGAAAATAAAAAAAGTTCCCCTAAAAATTTGTTTACGAGCACTGGCAATTCAAGGATCAAAGCGAAGTCCCTTTTGCAACTAATCGTCCCTAAGATGGCTTATTATTATTTGAATTTGTACAAACACGCCTAGAGAGATGACCCAGACCAAATTGCCAAAGATTTTAAGTACCTAATCACGTTTACAGACAAGAATCCTTCTGCTTAGCTATAGATATATCTTGCGACAAATTATAACGTATTGTCAAGTAAAAACAATTATGTTCCATGTTGATATATTTCTGTTTTGTGATATCAAACGTTTGCAAAGCAATGGAATGAAAAGTACACAACAAAAAAGTTCAAGGAATTCTTTCTTAAACTTTCCTTTAGGCACAAGATCTCGTCACTATAATAACTATATCAAAATGATACTGCAGAGCTAAACTAGTGAACATTATTTTATATAACTAGAGCCATCACAGTAGGTTACTCAGCTGCTCATGGACTTGCGCTATTATTACTGCAACACATTGCAAACCAATGATAATATCAACAAAGTAATAATAGTTCTTGTAGCTCAATAACTGGGATAAAATCGAATAACAATGTGTTGTATATCTTTAGAACAGCAAGCTAGTCCTCAAAATTGGAAAAACCTGGACAGTCGAAGCAGAAGAGATGATCTTGTCGAGTATAATAAAGTAATTCCATAATACCTTGTGAATCATTATAAGATTATGCAGAATAGAGCCCGGTTCTAAAAGGCAGGCTTTTGAAGTTTAACGACATATTTAAAATAAAAAAAACGCACGCCTGTAGCTAATGGTTCAACGATCTATTCAAACTTAGAAAATAATTACCTCATTAAAAGTGACACATGGAAAAAACAACGAATGGTTGAAACAAAAATGACAAGCCTCTGCAAGCTAGCAGAGATGAACAAACTCAAAAATGCCTATATGTCTACATTGCCACAGATAGTAAAGAAAATTACAAAAAAGTGAAATACGTAGGTTATTCTCACGTACCGACTTTTCATGACTGTGTAATTAGTCGAGATGATACTATAAATAGAAAACACGCAAAACTGTCAAGGGAGGTTTACTCAAAAGTCAGATTAGGAGGCTTTCAAGTGAAAGAGGTATCCAATACTCAGAAATATCCCATTTCTTTTAAAGATAACAGAGATTTACTTATCATAGAGAAGAGCTTGATAACCCTTGAATTAGCTAATTACTCACATCTTCAGTAACGTTAATGTTACTTGTGCAAAAATCTTCTGATCTGCAATTCGGTCGTGGTTTTTTCACACCTTCACCTCTACTTCTACAAAGGAATGTGCATTGGTGTCGTTTCAGGTTAGTGCTGATGCTTGTATGCACAGCCTATTAAAGCTAGTTTGCAGCTTATCTGACATTATCTAAAACGAACTTTAGTGGATAAATGATACCAGTAATCAAAATAAGAAAGCCATACTAACTACAAGAACTATGATAATACGTTAGTAAATCACTGCAATGTTTTCAATAATACTGTACCCCAAGGTGCAAAATAACAAATTACCAAAAAAATTAATATCGGGAATTACTATATAGGCCATCAGATGAAAAAATCACTTATTTTTTAAAAAAATTACTATATTTTTTCTCTATATTAAAATTTTTATTTTCTATATTAATTTTTGTATAGTACATAACATAATTGGTTTTGTAAAGCTTAGCACAGCAATGCTTTTGTAGTTTTATCGTTTAATAAAAGCAGATCAGAATCATTGTGTTTTTAGATTACATTAAGAATACAGTTATTTAATAAATACATACTAGATGGTTTTTACTCGAGGTAAATTGTCAGTTCGTTTATTATTGATTGTTTTTTATCACTTTTATTCTTTCACGCTTTATCCTTTGGTGTTTTACTTTATCTAGCCACAGTTTTTTATCTTTTTTCATCGATTGTAGTTTTAAAATTGCATGGTTTATTTTTCATATCATCGTTTATGATTAGCTTTTTATCTGTTACTAATCTGACAGAGAAGTCAAAACATTGCTAAGTACTATTTTAGAATTATTTTGGCCCAAACCTATTCGTTCATAGCATGCTTACCTTTTCTCCTGTTTACAGGATCTCGGTACTTCAAGACGATTCAAATACGTATTCTTTAGTAGATCTAAAATCTGCATCTTAGAATTTTCTAAAGTAAAAACGTTTAGCTTTAAGTATGGGCAAAAAATTGGATTAAAATCGAACAGTCCAGCATTTGTACGGATACTGTTTGATTACCCAGATGAGATCTATTTGTGAAGACACATAAGTTATTTTTTGTGACATTGATACGCGGAGCTCCATGGAGACGCTGTGTCTTGGGTCATGACCAGGTTGCCCTATCTAAAACCGCCATTGTGTTTAGTGGTTACCTGTATGATATTTCAACTGGAAGAGAGGATGTGTGTAGGCGTTACTGAGAGGATGTCATTTTTGATAGGAGAATAATATTATTAAATCGTTAATTTTAATGATAGAAGAATCGCGATGTCTTTACAAAGCACATAGTTTTTTTAAAGCACAGGGTTTTTTCAGGTTTTTTTCAAAAAATAACTATGATTGTCAGTAAAGTTATATAACACTAATCAAATCTGACTAGTTCCTATCATGGTGTATTGTGACGATGTCGTTTACCCAATTTCATTAGCGGGAGCATAGTATAATAATAGAAAACGGAGGGTTTTTAATCACCAGCATACTCTCTTTGTAGTATTTTCACTAAATATTTTTAAGGCATAGCCATGTAGCACCGTTTTATGGTATGCAGGTTCAACTTAATTTGAAGCTCAGGGAAATGGAAATCTCTGTCTTGCAGAGTCCCCGGGTCGCCCTTTGGCAAGGCGAACCACCCAGTTAGCGACCTCTCCCTGGTTTACGGAATCTTAATCCTGTTGGCCCGTCCTGCCTGAGTGGGGGTTGAGCACCCTTGGGAGTAGGAACTTCTATTAGGATGTCATCGGCCAGGGATAGCCACTTACTACCTTGTGAGTACCTTAGACCAAAGCCTGGGCACAACGCCTATCCTGTGGTTAGTGTCCCAAAAAAGGCTTCGGCTGCAGGAAACTGCCTAATCTTTGTCATGGACGATGCCAAATAATGCAAATGTCATACCGGATCGGTCGCGGTTCGGGTTAACAGCGACCGCCTTTGCCTTGGAGACACAGAGAGGTAATGGAAATTAAGCTACTGGTCAACTTAGTGGAAGACAGAAAGGAGGAAAGAAAGCTAGGTCAGGTCAAGATGATCAAGAATGAAGATGGTAAAGTGGTAAATGATGAAGGTAATATTCTGAATAGAGGGAAAGAGTATTTTGAAAAGCTGGTGAATGAGGAAAACCCCAGAGAAGAGAGAGAAACAGCAGGATAAGCCCATGAAAAGAATGTGGCAAGAATTAGCAGAGAAGGAGAGAAGAAGGCCCTGAGCAGAATGAAGAACGGGAAAACAGTCGGACCGGATGAGATACCAGTTGAAGTGTGGAAAGACCTTGGTAAGCAAGGACTCGAATTCCTCACATCAGTATTTAACGAAATCCTAGTGACAAGTAGAATGTGAGATAAGTGGAGAAAGAGCATTTTCGTACCGAAAATGAAAAACAAATGTGATGCACAGAATTGCTCAAACTGCCGAGGCATCAAACTACTAAGCCACACAATGAAGCTCTGGGAACGAGAGTTAGATGGTAGGATAAGGAAAGAAGTGTAGGTCAGTGAGTAACAATTTGGCTTTGTGCCAAACAGAAGTACAGATGGCCCAAAATTTGTACTAAGGACGGCGCCAGAGAAGTTCAGGAAATATCAGGAAGAATTGCACTGCATATTCATTGATCTTGAAAAGGCGTACGACAGAGTACCCAGAGGTGAACGGTGATATTGTCTACGAAGCAAAAGAGCTAAAAAGCTGTATGTGAGAGCTACAAAGGAGACGTACGTGGAATGTGACACTGGTCTGACGTTTAGTGGGGGGTAATGGAGCCATTCCAGGTCAAAGTAGGTTTGGACCAAGGCTCGGGCCTGAGTCCACTGCAGTTTGCCATAGTAATGGACACGGTAACCGATGATGTGAGAAGAGACTGCCCGCATAACATGATGTTCGCAGATGACGTGGTACTGGTAAATAAGAAAAAGGATTAGGTGGAAATGGAGCTGGAAAATAATAGGGATAGATAAGAGAGAAGATGGTTGGAGATCAGTAGAACAAAAGCTTAATATATGTGCATCAACAAGAAATTAAATCTACCACCAATAACGATTGCTGATGAACCTTTGCACGACGTTGAGGAATAAGAATACCTTGATTCGACTGTCCAGAGTAATGAAGGGAGCGAGAAGGAAGTGAAGAATTATGTCCAAGCTGGCTGGAACAACTGAAGAAAAGCAACCGGTGTTTTATGTAACAAACACGTGTAAGTTAAGCCAGAGGGCAAGGTGTACAAGAGCTTAGTTCGACCAGCAATGTTGTACGAGATGGAAACTGTCCCTCTCATCAAACGACAAGAATGGCAGTTTGATGTGGTGGAGATGCAAATGCTACGCTGGACAAAGGGTGTAACCAGTAAGACAACATCAGAAATGAAGAGATCAGAAGAAACTTGGGAGTTGCAGAAGCCGCCATGTTGAAGAAAGAGATAAACAGTATGTGAGAAAGAGATGCATGCAGATAGAGACACCAGGACGAGGAAGACGAGGGAGACCCAGGCGCAAATGGAAGGACAACATAAAAACAAACATGACAGGGAAGGGGTTCAGGAGGGAGGGTACACAGAACCTTACACAGTGGAAATGCTATATTAGCAGGACGACCCCTGGCAAGGGAAAAGTCAGAGAAAAGGAAGAAGAAGAGAAGGATCCATGCAACACTATTTAAATCCACAATTTATTTCATATAACGTCGGTACACAGCCAGTGTTGCAATCCAGAGTGTTGTGCAGCCACGTTGAATATCAGTATTATTGGCCAATTCAGTTCAAGGATCGGCAATTACCTAAAGCAAGGAAAACAAAGAAGGAGTGCGATTGGCTGGCATACAAAGCATTACACAACCAATGCACCAGCCGTATGAAAAAGGCTGAAGCATTATCATCCTGTACTTTTTATGGTAAGAGTATAAAAACGTAAGTATATTTTACATTTTCCCCCCTTAAGGTGAGGTGCAATCTTTGACCTATCATTCAAAATAATATTTACAGGTTATGGTAAAGGCAAAGGTAAATATGTATATTGGATGGAAACTATGTCAAAAATAAATTTTTGTTTTCTCTGGTTCCGTTATATTTTCACGAAAATTAAAGAGGTTTACTGGTCTTGTTTTTCTACCTTTCGTTTATTTTAGAAAATATATATGAAAAGTCATAGCATCACTCAATTTTTGAAGCGAGAAAGTAAGAGTTTTACTGCTCAAGATTCAGACCTTGTTATCTTGTATTCCCCCGAGGGACACCCCTTCAACACCTCCCAATACCAAAACGAATGGACTCCGTACTACAACACTGGCAAAAAAAAAGGCTTTCCATCCTATCCGTAATTTCAAATTTCCAACGACTACATTGTCATTGGGAATGGTTTAAAAAGTACCTTTGACTAGACTACTCTATAGAAAAGATTCGATTGCCTATTTTCATGTTGAAATCAACATGCTTAAGAAAATTTTTGAAATGAGCATTGTAAGGAATTAGTTTTCTTGGAGTCGGGGTTTCGAAATTGAGATAGTAAGTCCAGTGCGGAGACCTGGTCGCAATGATCAATTAGAACGAACTGACAAGCATGGAAATGAACCACCGTTGTTTTATGGAAGTATTAAAATTTCATACAGAATGTGGCTTGTCAGGGATTGCTTCTTCGCGCAGAGGATGACGAAGAATCAAACTTCATTCAGTTCCTAAAGACGAGATCTAGATCGTTTCCGGAGCTTAAAGATTAGCTAGCAAGAAGACAAGTGAAGTTTACGTCACATGATATTCAAAATAAAGTGTTTAACATAATGACCAATAATATGGCAAGAAAAGTACTACAGAGTGTAAGTAGGAACATTTGTTCTATCATGGGGTACAAACACACAGAGATGTCAAACAAAGAGCAGCTAACATATTGTTTACATTGGGTAACAGATGCTTTCGATGTTCTAGAAAATTGTTTAGGATTTTTAATAGTAACCAACATAAGTACTACAACGATACTCTCATTACTGAAGGACATATTAACTCAATATCACTTAAATCCAGGTCTGTGTCATGGGCAATGCTTTGATGGAGCCAGCAATATGCTTGGTAAATCATCTTGAGTAGTATTAGAGATACGAGAGCTACAACCACTGGCCCTGGAGATGCGTTGTCATGCACATTTTTTATCAATATCTGTAAAGCATACCATCAAACACATTAACATTTTACGTGATATAATGGGGGCAGCCAGTGAAATTGTGATCCTAAAAAAATACTCGCCAAAACGGGAGAACATTTTTGGAATGACGAAAGAACAAATAAGGTGTGATTAGGAAGAGTTTCTTAAGGCCAATGGAACACTTGACCTTTCAGCGATGCGCTGGACTGTCAAAGCAGATTGCTTTAAAAGAATTGCGAGAATCTATTTAAGGTATGGGGGCGTTGTTTGGTGAATGACCGTACTATGGAGACCGACTTGAAAGCTCAAATAAGTGGCGTAGAAAAAGAAATAAAATCTTTGGATTTCTCTTTTGGATTAAATATCGATCAATGACGTTTTTCCCATCCAGATAAGATCTCTAGAACATTACAGGCTGAAAAATGGCTCCTTGCAAAAGTAAAAGAAATGCGAAGTTGGTGGTCAGCGCCTTGACAGGAATGAGAAGAGAGGCAACACTCAATGATCTTTTCGATTTCATCATCTTGAAAGCAAAGAAGCATTCTTATATATCAGAAGCTACCAATAAAAGAAAAGAGAAAGGCTACACTTACTCCATCATAACTTTTCTTGATAACAGCAGTAACAGTAAACCAGAATATCAACGTGGTACAGCACGGAACCATTACCGATGTATTTATTACGATGCATTAGATACCTTGATTACATTTATCGAGGAAAGATTTTCACAGCCAAGCATATGAGTAAGGGGTTTCTCCAACAAGCAATCCAATCAGTTGATACCTTGGAAGAAGTAGAGTATCTGTGCGCACACTACAGCAATGCCATTGTTATCATATAGAAGTTGGAGAGGATGTTCTTTGTGCCATGCTGAGGGAAGAAAAAAACCTTTTTTTCCAGGAAGTGACTAACCATTTGAAGGAGATCGATTCAGTGCAACGATTGCTAATACCAGATATTGTAGCTATTTGTGAATTACTTTTGTCAGCAAAAACGAAAGCATAAAGTTCATTTTTGGTCGATTTTGATTGATTGGTTTTTAAAGTTCTTTATCCTCATGTATATTTGCTGATACCTAACTGTTAGAAGCCTAATTTTTACATCACACAAGTTTGAATTTTTCTTTCCCTGTAGTACTTGTCACTTTTTTCAAGGAAGTGCTTTTCACAAAAACATCATATTGTCTATTCGATGTGCTACAATATGCTGCTGATGTTTAGTCTGAGATGCATTTTTAGCGATTCTAGAGCATACAATTTAAAAAATTTGATTGCGCTTGGACCCAACCATGGTGCGTCCTCCTACGTCCCTAAACTCGATTTTTAGTCACCCAAGACTCAATTTTGTGACCCCGTCCCTGGTCAGTACTTCATTTGTTAAAAATCAGTCGTAAACGCCGCTGCGGTTGAAGTAATGACAATCGTACACTTGACACCACTGTCCAGGTACCACATGTCACTAACATTATGTGGCGAATCTGTTGCCCCGGATGCAGTAGCCATATCTCCATGTACATTAGCCAACAAATTCATATTCATCATCCATTGTTTCAGTGGCTACGTTTTACGGCAAGTTACCAGCTGCACCAACCATGGATACATGGATTTTGGACTCCTGATAGGTGTAGACCAAAGAGAAGCGTAGGATTTCTACAGACCTGTCTCCTGTCCTTACAGATGAAGCCGTTTTTCCGGATGCCAGGAACCCAAACAAACAGATTTTAGTCGCAGTAAAGTTGCAGTTGATTCTGGCCATTGTTCTACTGAGATTCATCTGCCCATCATCATTCGCTGTCATCATGCTACTGCCTATGACTTCGCCGTAACCCTGTCCCGAGGCTTTGAAATCAGATTGGTCCCTATCCTAGGTAGACTGCCGATCATAGATTAAAGGTCCTACCTACCCTGGCTTTGAAATCAAGGTAGTCCCTTTCTTAGACCAGCTGTTTTTAGTTCGCAGTCAGCTCCCCTTCTACAGGCTACCCAAAACCAAGCACGTGCGATAGCACTATTTCCAGTTCGCATCATGCTTACTGGATTGCAACCTCGGGAAGGCTGCAGGTTCCAGGGATAACCGTCCGTTCCCTTTCCCATGCAGTTGGTCTTCCGCCAGTTGAGATGTCATTTCACTGATCAAGCCTCCTGCTTGGATTACAATGGATGCTACCCCCGGCCCAAAATGATCAATGTCATGCAACTTAATCACTGATCAAAACTTCCAAGAAGCTTGGATTACAGGGAGATGCCACACTCCCCGGCACCATGATTAGTGTACTGTCATCTCAGCAGGCAACATTCACAAACCTTGTTAGCTTGACAATGTCAAGTCCAGTATTAATGAAATCGTGTGTAGCATACCCTCAAGGATCGATTCTTGGACCTTTGTTTCTACTGTTTTTCAACAACTTTGAGAATATATACAATTTTCTCACGTGATTCAATTTGTTGATGATACTTGTTCTTTATATTTTAAGCGTATCCATCCATATAATTCAACAAAAACTTAATCAAGGTTATCAGTCTATATCACAATATTTTTTGAAAACGAATTAATAATGAATGTAAGCAAGGGTAAACCCGAGTTAATGTATTTTTTAATTTCATCATACAAACACCCTATGGGACCAGTCTCATGTGAGCTTCTAATAAAATTGATTTGCTAAATCTTCTCAAACTGAGTAAATCCAGGAAAAAATACACCTGAATTACTTTTTTCGTAATGTACTAACAAAAGAAAAACTAATCCGGAATTCAATGCATTTCAAGTCATGAAAAGAAACTCCAGCCCGAAACTATTAAAACTATTAACATAACAAAAGAATAACAAGTTCAACTGACCTATTGTTAATACAAACCACCGCTCAATTGTGACACCGTTACGAAAATCTATATCCGTATGTTTCAACCAGCGACGTTATACAACAGCCTTGTGATACTAAAAATGACAAACATGCAATTGTCAAAACTTGAATCCTTAAACAAACTTACAATTAAGTTG
This sequence comes from Morbakka virulenta, assembly GCA_003991215.1. NCBI lineage: Eukaryota > Metazoa > Cnidaria > Cubozoa > Carybdeida > Carukiidae > Morbakka > Morbakka virulenta. The sequence goes on along the minus strand of RDPX01000097.1, from coordinate 233,400 downwards.
TAACCGAGTCCTCGGTCACCAACTCCCTCTCCCTATTGGAACTAACATTTTGGTATTTTTGTTTTTCATAGGAATATGAAATTATAGAAATTATTGCTGATGATGTTACATATGTAACGAAATCGATTCTTCACATTATGTCATGCTGTTTATATCATACCTACTATAGACATTAATGATTTTACCGTCTCGCCTTCTGGCAAGCTGTCTACGTCAAAATGATACTTGGCTGCTGTTCCTACAGTACCAGAAAGCTGTTGGAAAGGTCCAGATCAACACTTTGTCTAAAGTATATTAACGAATGTCTGAAAGCAGATATAGTGCCTCTCTTTCTCAAGTTCAGAGTACCCAACAATGGCTGTTTTGATGACAAGACTGTCCATGATTTCCAGATTAAGCTGTTGCACAAAGAACTTGTAACAGCACATAATAACCGTACTACTGCAGAAGCGAAGCTAGACAAACATCGGCAGTTATTAAAAAATCCAATTCCTGATAACCTCCTTGTTTCAGTGGCGTTTCATAACAGAATGCATATTAGGACAGAAAGAAGAACAATTGAGTCACGCCACAATAAGAAATTGTTGGAGTTGTCGGAAGAACCAGAAAAGCCTCTATTTAATGTTAGAAACACTGTTCTTACATACCAACTTGACGCTGAACCACCTAAATATGTGATGGAAACATTCTCACTCGGGCCAAAAAAATGCAGTATTGGATAAATTCAAATGGAATGACATTCTTGCCGAACTGGGTGGACTGCTATATTACTGCAAAACGAATGATGTAGACAGGAGTATTGTTTCCTATATTAACATCAAAATGTTGCAGTATGTCAAGAAATGAAAAAAATAGAAACCATCTCGCAACATAACTATGACAAGAAAGTACCTTAAGGACAATAATTTACTTGCTATTCCTTTTGACAAGGGGATCGGCATCTGTGTAAAGAAACGGGAGAGGTACGAAGAGAAAATGTCGGACATTTTAAATCTGCCGCAGTTTGAGAAAGTAGTACAAACTCGTAAAAACGCAAAGTACCCTGTCATCAAAGAACACGAACGTGTGTTTAAGGAGTTATTGGACTAACATAAGGGTGGAAAGGTTGAAGTGGAGCTATACATGAAGTTGTACTCAACAGGAAGTTAGCCAGCGCGAACGTAAGGGCTGGCAAAAGTACACAAAGCCACGGTTCCTACGTGACCGGTTTTGACGATGCCGGGATCGGCATAGCAAAACACAGCGCTTCAATGTCCCGAGTGGCTTTCGGTAGTGGATGGATGTCAAATTAACTCTTCGACCAAGTCGATTTCAGACTCGTTGCAATCACTAGAATTGGAAGATGACATGGAGTTAATCAGTGTTGATGTAACTTCACTATATACGAATATATCGGTACAGGAAGCGATCGCAGAATATGCAGACCTGTTGTACTCTGGCAAATACGATCTACCGCCAGTTGACAGTAGTAGTAGGGAAACGGAAAGAACCAGGACAATAGCAAACTGGACCAAGCGTGACTAATTTCTATTGTTTAGGAACAATGGGCGATCGAGGGGGGCATCCCCGTGGCCTAGGAGGAGAAGGCACACGACGCATGCGCTAGACGTAGGACGTGATCAATAGACAGGGTACCAGTAGAATAAAGTGAGAGGAAATGAGGTGATATACTTCAATTTTTGCCATTCTCTCAGTTAAATCATCCGCAATGATAGCTTTTGTTGTTAAAGAAGGGACGTATGTCTTCATTTGAATAGAGGGATTACCACTTTTTGGTTAAATAGCTAAGTCAATTATCATAAGCAATTCAATTTAATTATGCAACTAATTCTCGAATGACATCGTCCTT
>RDPX01000097.1:183580-229448 GCA_003991215.1 Morbakka virulenta | reverse complement strand
GAAGCGGGGAATATCCTTCACCCTCACTGGAAAGCTGATCCCAGTCATGTTTAGTTCATTCTCGAATGGTTGATAGTTGGCAACTCTCTCAGCATGATGAGGTATTGGGTGAAGAGCAGCAAGAACACTCCATAAAAAGCACTTTTGATCTTGATTTTGCACATTGATGATGGCGGTCTTGTCATTTAGTTCCTTAGGAAGTGGAAGGTAGCTCGAGCCTGCTATGGGATTGAATTTAACTATGCCAAGTTCTAAACAATTGATGTTCTGCAATACCCAACCCGAGCCATTCGCTTGAAAGTCCTCAATAGCGACAATTAAACACTGTTCGGCTGTTTCCATATCGTTTTTCAGTGTATCCTCTGTAAAGGCTGTAAAAGATGGTGTACGAAAGACAACTGGAGGGTCTGTTGTGATGGCACGATCTCGTCCTTGCTTGAACACAACCTCAACGGAGAGAAACCATTTCACTCCTTCTCTTGACCCGAGTTCTTTGGCTAAAAATGATGCGAGTTGTTCGATGACTTCAGTTAACGTTTTGAGAGCATCCCTACCCTGTGGGAAGGTATAACGATACCCAATCGCAGTACGCTCCAAGGCCTCTTCTACATCGAGATTCTCCCCTTGTCCTCCCCTCTACATCATCAGATTGCAGAGCCATGACGGTGTCCTCAGCATCTTCTCTCTCTTCTTCATCGCGAAGAAATGCCAAACAGCATCCCTCGATCTCTTCCTCCTCGTTGTTTGGAGGTCTCTTTTGCAATTCTTCTTCGCGAATGGTAGAGGAGGCTGCTATTTTCCGATGTAACTCTTCATGACGACGAAGGTTGGCAACTCTTCGAAATTCTTTTCTACAAATCTGGCACAAATGACTATCTGGATGAGTATGGGTTGCTTTATGTCTTTGTAAGTGTCCAAGTCGTATAAATTGCTTTCCACAAAATCGGCATTGAAACGTTGAACTGGATGAAGCCATATAGCAACCTATCGAGAGCAGAAATGAGGGATATCATGTAGAATGCTTCTCACTTATTGACAAAAAATCCTTACCTCATCACAATATGTTTCTATCTACACCTCTATTGTGTTTAAAAACAATGCTTTCCCCGGACAGGTTTGGGCAATCTGAGGGGTAACACCATGTTAGTCTCTGTTACAAATTCCCCCTTCCACACAAGAAGAAGGGGTAAGCTTAAACCAGCCTGGACAAGTCAGGGGAAGTTTGGTTAAGTCGCCTCCGTTCCCATCTATTCTTTTATCTGATTGGTTCAATATGACGTCATTGTTTAAATTACTTGCATGCTTGCTGGTTAAGAATAGGATCAATATTTAGGCTATCTCTCATCTGATTGGTTCGTTTTGTTCACCTAATTAAACATCGTGAAACCTATAAAAGAAGAGCTTATGAGAGAGAGCACATCATTTGTAACAAAACTGGAAATGAGTAACATCATGGCAAACATTGATTTTTTCATACTCAATGAGGAGAAGCAACGACATGTCTCTGTCAAGGTATACAGAGGAAAAGTCCTTATTCATCTGAGAGATTACAAGGAGGATCAAGGGGTGTTAAAACCTACCTTAAAAGGTATTGCTTTATCCAAGGAGGAGTACAACATGTTTGTCGAGTTGTTGCCTAAGGTGATGCAAGTAGCTCAGCAGAATGAAGGAAAAGAAGTCAAGTTCCCTTTATCTGAAGCCACCAAGCGCTACGTGACCATCACCCCGTATAAGAATAAAATCCTCATCCACGTTCGCCAGTACATGGAACGTGAAGGATGTTTGCAGCCTACCAGAACAGGGATTGCCCTCACTTGTGACGAGTGTCAGCGTTTACAATCACATCTACCACTGGTAAAAGAGGCCATTAAGAAAAAGGAGGAAGAACTATCGACAATGAAACCAAAACGAGGACACAAGGAAGAAAACAATGACCCTATTGAAAACACTTGTACGGATATCCACAAGCGAAAATGGAGTTACCCACGTCATGTCAAGCAAGAGAAAAAAAGCAGGGTAGAGGAATTGGTCATCGACGAAATTGACTGCACGAACCAGATGAACATTGATTGGAAACCACTGGTATTTATTTACGTGGCACAACTGCAAATCGAGATTCCTAAGCTGGCTCGTACCTTCTGCGATGGCTGTACCGTAGGCTATGAAAATCAACTAGGACATGAATGTCAAATGAGCCCATGGGAGGATCAAGTAAATCGCTTTATGTTAACGGCCATGGAGCAGTTGGATTCTTACACCATTGTACAACAGTGGTTCGATCAAGTCAAAGATACAGCTTTTGCTATATCCGCTGTGATGTTAGAGCAGAAAAACCGAGAACATTTGATAGATCCTATCTTTCAAACGCTTGTACGCTGGGAGCTATTAAGAGACCTTTAACCTTGTTACGTAAACACGATGGATATATTAGATTCATGCCTATTGTATTTTTGAAATACTGTATTGATTGTTGATTTAACAATAAAAGAAATATAAACAGGTATTATTGCTGTTGTCAATGTTCTTACTAGCAAAACACTTATAAATAGCGTCGGAAAGTAGGGCAGCCTCCTCATTTGGCTTACAGTGTTGATGGTGATAGGTCATCATGAGCCATCATCCATCCTTAATAGACTTATATGACACGGTGGAGAAAGCTCTCCCCACGGTTATGGTGCATTATGCACATCGCATGTGCACTTTAGGAGTAACAGTACCTGATGTTGCAGGTCCAGGGGTTCCACTCACGTCACAGCATTGGGGATCAGAGGAGCAGTTACGTTATGCTACTATCGTACACTGTTTAGCATGGATCTATGGTATCATTGATCTCGATTGGGGTCAAGCTATCAAGGAAAACCCGTCTGGGGGTATGATTGGCCCTGGGTACTCCCCTGTGATGCATCGTCTGCTCAAACGGTTTAAAATAGTGAGGATTCACGCCTGCTATCATGATGCCTTTGGGTTTATCGCCTCACACTATAAAAAGGGGCCTGGTTATAATTATGTGCTAGGGTCACATCTTTGTCGAACACTCCCCATCTTAGGTCAACTAAGTGGAATACTGTACTGGGGGTGGAAGAACGCTAAAGGACAATTGGAGTGAGAAACATGGAAGAAGTTTTACACCGCCTATTTTATACAGCTAAAGAACCAAGTAGTTTTGGTAGCACACAAAAATTATACAAAGCAGCTAAAAAAGAACTACCAACAATTACTCTTCGGCAAGTGCAGACGTGGTTACAAAAACAATTGACGTTTAACCTTCATCGACCTCTACGTAAAACCTTTCCCAGACGAAAAGTGAAGGTCTTTGGGATAGATCATCAATTTCAGGCAGATTTGGTGGATGTGATGTCTTTAAAACGATATAACGATGGGTACAAGTATTTGCTAACCATGATTGACGTGTTTTCGCGTTATGCCTGGGTAGTACCTTTACAGTCTAAAACGGGAAAGGACCTAAAACATGCCCTGGAGGGTGTGTTTAATGCTGGTCGTAAACCAAGACGACTTCAAACAGATCAAGGGAAGGAATTTTTAAATGCCACAGTACAGCATTATTTACAAGATCAGAAAATAACATTCTTTTACACGTTTAGTGAATTAAAAGCCAGCATGGTGGAACGATTTAATCGTACGTTGAAAACAAAAATGTGGAAATATTTTACTGCCAATAACACACTACGCTACATAGATGTACTCCCCAGCCTCGTTTATGCTTATAACCACAGTAAACACCGTGCACTAGGAGAAAGTCCTGCTGATGTCTCCCGAGAAAATGAAACAGCCTTACGTCAACATCTCTACCCGCCCATCGAGGGTGTAAAACCCAAGCTGCATGAAGGAGATCATGTGAGAATTAGTAAATTGAGAAAAACATTTCAAAAGGGTTACTTACCAAACTGGAGTGAGGAACTTTTTGTGATTGATAAAGTCTTTCAAAGTAAACCAACGACGTATCGTCTTCACGACTTGCAAAATCAACAGCTTGATGGGATGTTCTACGAACAAGAATTGCAAAAGGTGAATGTCACTTCAGAGGATGCATATAGGATAGAAAAGGTTATAAAAAGGAAAAAAGTGGGGAAGCGTCAGATGTATCTTCTCGTCAAATGGAAAGGATATCCAAACAGCTTCAATAGCTGGGTAAACCAGAAGGATATTCAACGTCTATGACATCACTTTCACTATGGAACAACTACAACAATTCTACTTAACGCTACCAAGCAATAGCTCCATGTCAATCTTTCCAAGCAATACACTTGCCAATTATCGAGTAAAACTGCCAAGGTCATTGATACTGGATGGACAGTGGGAAGTGGGCTTGGCTGAAATTCAATACCCTTTCGATTTTCACAATGTGAGACATGGTCACAATATCATCAAATACGATAATAACCTCGACCTCTGGCTTCTTATGAAAGTACCTGAAGGATTCTATTCTACAGTGGAAGAGTTATGCGAAACACTCATAACCCGCTTCAAAAATATTCCCAACATTAGTTTCGAGTACCAGCTAGCCCTCAAACGTGTGAAAATCATATGCTCTAAAGGATCACGCCTCTTGTTAAAGGGAGATATAGCAGCTTGCCTTGGATTTAAAGATGGCACTGTCATTGACAATGCTGCGGTGGAAAGTGACTTTACCCCTTCTATGCATATTCACCATCAAAGCATGTATGTGTATACAGATATTGTAAGCAATCAAATTGTGGGTGAATTTGACATTCCACTCCTTCGTGTTGTACCTATTAGAGGAAAGCGTGGAGTCATGACTTGTCGCATCTATGATAAACCCTTCTACATACCAATGCGTCTCAGGCATCTAGAATCGCTAGAATTGGCTATAAAAGACGATACAAATCAACCTATTTCATTTGCTAGTGGTAAGGTGATTGTGACACTCCACTTTAGACGGGTGAAAGCAACTCTTTACTAAATTATCATGGCATCACATCACTCATGGGAAGAATATTTTCGTTTACAAGCCCAACCATATTATCAGCAGATAGGAGGAAACATTAGGGGGTTTAAAGGCCCTCCCCTCCAGAAGGGATATGGGTTAGGAAATTTATTTAAAAGTGTTCTCAGATCAGCGACACCGCTCATGAAACGTGGATTAGCTACCTTGGGAAAAACAGCGCTGCAGACTGGTGTAGACATCTTATCAGATGTTAGCAGGGGTAAAAGCCTTAAAGCTTCTGCTAAACAACGTACCAAGAAAGCAGGGGAACAGCTAATGACTAAGGCGGCTAACCAATTGCTGGGGAAACGCCCTACCTTGGTTGCAGGTATAAAAGAAGGCTCACGCCGATCGCAAAACACTTCTAAACGAAGACGGGTACAGAAAGGAGCGGGAAAAGCAGAGCAAGAAACACTTGACATTTTTAGTAGTATCTAAACACAAGGGAGTATATCATGGAACAAACTAGGAAAAATCACCAAGGAGAATGCAGCAAAAGTGAAATTGATCTCTTTCATCTACCACCCTTACAAACTGCCCTCACGAATTATAAAATTATCGATGTTCACCCCATCGCTAGTTTATCACACACGGCTCCCATTGAGTTTACAATGCCTGGATCTTCTGAGGAATTTTTGGACTTGGCTAATACCTTTCTCTATCTCAAAGTTAAAATCACAAAAGCAGATGGAAGTGACCTTGAAGATACAACCAACGTCTCTTTAATCAATTACCCTCTTGCCACTATTTTCAGTCAAGCGGATGTCACTTTAGGTGACCGACTCATTTCTACGTCATCAAATTCTTATGGGTATCGCGCCATGCTAGAAACGTTATTGAGCTTTGGAGAAGATGCAAAGAGCACCCAATTACAGAGTGCTTTATTTTACAAAGATACAGCCGGCCACTTAGATGAAGCTAACCCCACCAAAGACAATGTAGGTTTGAAAGCAAGAAATGCATGGACACAGAAAAGCCAACCTGTTGAACTGCTGGGACGCTTACATGAAGATCTATTTCACCAGCCGCGTTTGATTCTCAATGGGTTAGATCTTAAAATTAAGCTACATCGCCAAAAGGATGCTTTCTGTTTGATGAGTAGTGACGCTGACGCCAATTACAAGTTGAATGTGATGGATGCTATCTTGTACCTACGCAGTGTTAAACTTTCTAGCGCTGTTTACAATGGCATCAACAGTGTGCTTCAGGAACATACAGTCAAATATCCTATTTCAAGAATCAGCCCCAAGTTCTTTACTGTTCAAGCAGGAAATTTAGTTGCCAATCTCGACAATGCCTTCTATGGAACACTCCCCAATCGTCTAGTAGTAGGCATGGTGGATCACACAGCTTTTACTGGTTCCTATAAAAAGAACCCTTTCAACTTTTCTCATTATAACTTATCATCTTTAGGAGTTCATGTCAACGGAAGTTCCATTCAAGAGAAAAGTTTACGCTTCGATTTTAGCAGGAACCAATACGTGACAGGGTATCAGAGTCTATTTTCAGGGACTGGAAAATCATTCTATGACACAGGAAATGGAATCACACGCCAGGATTACCCAAAAGGATATGCGCTATTTGCAATTGACCTAACACCTGATTTGTCCGACGGGGATTACATGTCTTTAAAGAAACAGGGCAGCTTAAGACTAGAGCTTCATTTCGCACAGCCGCTACCTGAAACTATTACAGTAATTACATACGCCGAGTACGAATCCATTGTAGAAGTGGACCAGCATCGTAACGTGCTGACTGATTTTACCAACTAATCATGAACACACAGCAGTTAGAGGCAGCATTAACAAGTGACCCCATCATTCGACCACGATTTTACGGAGTCTTTGCTTACGATTTATTACCGTTTAAATTGATACATTATCCTGCTGCCTTTGTGGTAAACACCGACTCCCACCATGCTGATGGGGAACACTGGATTGCAATTTATTTCCCATCAAAGCGACTTGGACTTTTCTTAGACTCTGCTGGAAAGCCCCCATCATTTTATGGACAGAAGTTCTTACCCTTCTTAAACAGGAATTGTGCTCGCGTCGAGTTTGTCCCCCATCCAGTTCAGAGTCCCATTTCTAATTTATGTGGACAGTATGCAATCTTTTTCTTACACTTCATCTGCCGAGGACACTCTCTTTACAGGATATTATCAAAGTTTTCCCCCACTCAGTTGTTAAAGAATGACGATATGATATTACACTTTGTACGTAGATTTTATCGCTTGTTTACCCCCTCCTTAAAGAGCGTGGCGGAATTTTCGATTAATCAGTTATGCCAATCTCTACAGTTGTTAAATTCCCTTTAATTTCCAACCTGTAAAAGTGTGAAATGGAGTAATAAATATAGAGTAAAAGTACAAAAAGAGATCAAGATATTATTTATTCTTTCTTTTCTCAATCTATTGTGTTCTTATTTGTTTACATCAACTAGCAGGTTTAGTTAACCCTGCTTTCCTTTTATTGTTTACATTACGTAGCTGGTAACGTTAGCCAGCTCGACCCTTTTCGCATCTGCCTGGCCGGGGATTTACTTACAAGTGGCTTAGGGGAAGGGGTAAGTCTCTTATATTTAGTAGGGGTTCGTTTAACTTCCATGGAAAAAAAGTCCGGTTGTTCTCTTGGTGCGCCCTGCTTCGTTGCGCGCCCTCTTGCTTTCTGATGAAGGTATGATTTGGGAATATTAATTTCCGTTAATGCTTGGGAAAACAGCTCTGAGTGCTCTGGCTGAAAATCCTTGATGTCACGCACTTGAGATAAAATAAGATCAACCACGTTCGAGCCCTTGACTGGAGTTCCTTGATAAATGAACTGTCCTTTTCCATTCCATGAAATTACATCTGGGTGTTGCTTTATCCGTTGTAGTAATAACTTGACTCTATTTTTAAAGGTGGGAGGCGTGGCGGTCATTACTTCTTCTTCAATTTTGGCGTCTCCTTTCTCCTTTTCTTTCTCATCATGTGATGCAGCACTAGCATCTACTTGCTTCTTTGGACGGCGAATTCCTTCAGTCACCATGTCCTGTTTCAGCAGTAAAAAATTTCCCAATTGCTCCTGGTGTAATGTTGATTTTGTCTCCTCATCCATACATGGTTGATCTAATATAACATTCATATCATCTCGTGCTACCAACAATTGTTTCTTTTCAGGATGAAGTATGTCTTGAACTTTAGAGGACAAAGGTTTAATTTTTGCCTTGTATATCGCTTCAGGAACTAGTACCATCCGTTGCGTGTGACTGAGTGGGTTCAGCGTGGATAGAGCCATGACGATTAATTTAGGGTTTTAAAAGCAAATTGGACAATAGTCCAACAACGGCAGGTATCAGCGTGGATAAAAATCCTCCTCTCTGCACAATCAATTTCTTCTTTTGCGTGTGGCTTACTTTAGGCGATGCTAGAGATCGTATGACTTTTTTATATGGTTTCAACTTTTTAATTTTCTCTTTCCCAATCCTTACACGAGGGTTTTTTAAGAAGTTCAGACAGCAGTCACCAATCACCCTTACAGTATCTCTATCTGCACGTGATAAAAGCGCTTTTCGCTGTTTAGGTGTGCACGCAGCTAGTGTTTGCAAATACCCCAATTTCTTCTTCACTGTTCTCGACATGGTGAGACTATGTACACACCCATTACATAAATAAAACTGTTTTTCTTTATCGTGAAACCCCCTATTTATACTTTTTTCACTTTATTGGAAAATCATTTGGGAAGATACACAATCATTTGCTCCCCAGGAAGTATTTTAGTTCTTACTCTCACTGTATCCTCTGATAATGGATGTAAATCGATTAATACATAACCAAATTTTTCTCTAACTGCATCGCGGTAGGCCTCGGCTAGAAATTTGGGGTTATTTGGATAAATTTGCCGGGCTAATACTCCAATGGAGGTTTGATCTCGCATGTTTTTAAACAAAAAAAGATAATTTGTATTTAAAGATATGGTGCGCATATATCTAGACTTGTCAAAAAGATTCTGCGTAACAAAAATTATGCTCATGTTGAGATGGCGTCCTTTCACAAATAAATTAGCCACTCCTTGGTGTTCTGCACTTTCCATGACATCGTCGAGAATAGCCAATGTTGAAACAGAATCAAACAAGTCTTCAACTTGAGATGGCACTCCTTTAATAAACTCTATATTCTGCACCACCGATTTAAGTTCTTCAAAAAATTCTTCCTGATACGTTCCATAAAAGAACAACACTTTTTCTATGCTGGTGTCGATCATATACTGCCGATGTTTTAAAATCTCATAAACGAGTCTACTTTTCCCCGTAAATCGACTTCCAGCTAAAACACATGAGAAAGGATGACGGAGGGAAAGATTAACCTCCATTTTAAGGTGTTCAATTAAAAATAAAAGATGGTAAACCTATACACTAACTGCTAAAGCAAATGAGAGGAGGGAAAAATTCAAGCCCTTTTATACCATTTGCAACGCATTTTCATTTGTAAAATGATTCTATCACAATCAAGAACCTAAAGCTACTTTTATGTAGTAATAAAGCCTTACATGCTACACAACCCTAAAAAAATATTATCAAGATAAACCTAGCATAATAAAAAACAGATTAAACAGTAATTAAGAAAATATAGAGTCATCTCACCTGATAGAAAGAAGAGCAACCAATCGCTTTAACTTAATTCTTGTAATTTGTATCCTTTTATTCCTATGTATCTTCCCATTTTCCATTTTCTTTTTTTTTCAAGATATTGAAGTATATCACCTCATTTCCTCTCTCTTTATTCTACTGGTACCCTGTCTATTGATCACGTCCTACGTCTAGCGCATGCATCCCTTCTTTAACAAGCTGAGTCGCCTATTATCTGTGTAGAAAATGAATTTTGTGATTAATATAGACATACTACAAAGATGTAGTAATAGACGCTCTGAAATACTAAAGGGGATATTCTGTAAAGAAAAGGACGATGTCATTCGAGAATTAGTTGCATAATTAAATTGAATTGCTTATGATAATTGACTTAGCTATTTAACCAAAAAGTGGTAATCCCTCTATTCAAATGAAGACATACGTCCCTTCTTTAACAACAAAAGCTATCATTGCGGATGATTTAACTGAGAGAATGGCAAAAATTGAAGTATATCACCTCATTTCCTCTCTCTTTATTCTACTGGTACCCTGTCTATTGATCACGTCCTACGTCTAGCGCATGCGTCGTGTGCCTTCTCCTCCTAGACCACGGGGATGCCCCCTCGATCGCCCATTGTTCCTAAACAATAGAAATTAGTCACGCTTGGTCCAGTTTGCTATTGTCCTGGTTCTTTCCGTTTCCCTACTACTGTTGACAAAGCTACATTTATCGAATTACTGACTTTGTGTACTTGCAACGTTTTAATGTCAACGCATGATGGATTCTATCGGCAAGTGGACGGGTTGGCGATGGGAAGTCCACCAGCACCTTTATTGGCTAATGGCTGGCTCCACAAATATGATACAACAATCTGTGATAACGCCAAGCTCTATTCACGATATATGGATGAAATTTTACGGAGCATTAAAAGTAAGGACATTGTAAGAATACTGAGAAAGATTAACTCGTTACATGAAAAGTTGAAATTCACGTTTGATCGGGAACGCGATGGGTTATTGGCATTCCTGGATATGTTACTGATAAGAGACCACAACAGACTGGCTTCTACCTGGTGTCAGAAACAAACTGATACTTGCTTAGTCATGAAGTATCATGCATTGGCACCTAAGCAATACAAGAAGTCAGTAGTAGCAGGGTTTGTACATCGGATCTACAGAGCCTGTAGTTCATGGAAGCTGTTTCATTCTATTCTTGATCGTGCAAAGCAGATATTGGAGAGAAACCAATGCCCTCCACAGTTTTACAATCCAATTATCAAACAAGGGCTTCTGAAAAAAATTAAGCCCGATGCTGAGAACGCCAAGACTAATGCCACATCGGAAGGTGAAAAAGAGGCTATCCCTAAAAAGATGATCTTTCCCCAATACGGAGGAAATGTAACAGAAGATTTCTGCTAAGAGCTGCGAAAGTGCAACGCGCCCGTAATGTCAGTGTTGACTCTCCGGAAGCAAAGACAGTACTACCATCAGTTAAGTGTAGGGTGGATTATAGAGTTAGGAGCCACGTCCTGTACCAACTTACATGTCCGCGGTGTGCATCGCTTTATGTTGGTTGGACCAGCCAGCATACCACCGACAGGTGCCAACAACAAGTGAAGCCATCCCATCCGGTGGGTAAGCATGTAAGAAATTGTGATGAATGGAGCGAAATGAATGTGGACAACCACATGGAGATTTTGGAAGCCTGCTCACGGAGCACATTATTTTTGGAAACACTTTATGCCATCCATCAATAACTGTTGCGGCCAGAAATCAACAAGGAGGAGTGGAGGACCGGGAAACTTACAATTAGAACTAACATTTTGGTATTTTTGTTTTTCATAGGAATATGAAATAATTGAAATTATTGCTGATGATGTTACAAAAAGATAACTATTTGAAAATTTCAAAATTGCTAAATTTGAAACTTTGCTAAGTAAAAACTACAGTCAAGAAATAATTGTCATGAAAAATAGTCCTTTAAAGTACAAAAATCTAAAATCAATGGGATTCGATATCGCTTCGCTTCACAATGTTAACAGTATAAATTAACTGCATTGGAGTATATGCCTTCAAATGATGATTGTGAAGAAATGTTTTTAAAAAGACTTAACTTACTTATTTGGTTTTAAAAATCATGCACCAGACAGTTTTCTTGATATCGTGTTAGATTCATTTATATTTTTCAGTTAGATCGATTCCTATGTGAAAGCAGGTACTGATCCTTCGTTCTAAATTCACCTAGGAAAAAATGTAAATTTGTGTCTATCCTAGGATCTAGGATTTTTAAAATGGGTGATTTTTCCTTAGCCAGAGGTTTTAGATGTAAGGATCCTACACAGAAAACATGTGTGAAGAAACTTATCTAAACTTTTAACGGCATATATCTTGTAGAAGACACCTGCACTTGAAAAGAGTTAGCATTAAAAGTCAAAGACAGTCAGTGGAATATCAGTGGAAAAGGATAAACTTAAAAGTATCATGGCAGTGAAAGGGTACTTTTATAAAATATTTTTGAATTAGTACATTAGTATATTCACATAACCTGAATAATTACAGCATGTCCAACGAAAGGGTACTTTTATCAAATACTCTTGAATTAGTACATTAGTATATGCACATAACTTGAATAATTAAAGCCTGTCCAGTGAAGGGATACTTTTATCAAATACTATGGAATTAGTACATTAATATATGCACATAACCTGAATAATTAAAGCCTGTCCAGTGATAACAGTTTAGCAAATAGCAGTTAATTCGGAAATTTCAAACTGTTTTTTAATAAAACAACGTAAGTATTCCAATATTATGTTACTGTTCCTTGCTGGTCTCCTCTCTATGTTCAATTAAACTTTCCAACTCTTCGTTTGAGATTTCTTGATTTCTTTCAATTTTTTCGCCAGAAACACAATACCAGGATATAGTGGCAATGGCAAATGCCAACATGCTAGTACATGCAAGAATATAAACACTTACTCCAGGATAGATTGCCACTGTGCTTTCGTAAACCAAATTTGATGTGAGTGAAGAAATTATTAGTGCTAGGATTGCAATTAACGTAGCAATTGCAAGAGAAAGTGAAGAAAGCTCAGGTGGGAGGGCTTTAGTACACAATGACCGACTGGTTGAAAACGCTAAAAGACCTGAGACGGAAAAAGCAAGAGAACAGTATAAGATTATTTGATTAGAAGCACTGCCAAGGATGATGTAGAGCAGAGAAAGGCTTATCAATCCAAGCGATACCAGCATATAGTCAGATGGAGAGAAAAAGCGATTTGCTACCAAAGCAATAATTGCTGAACCAAGTCCTCTGGCTAAAAATAGGAAACAAAGGTAATTATCTATTTGAACAGCTGATAAAGCAACTGGAGGGTGCTTAAGATAAAGAACAATGATCGTGAGTTCTCCCATAATTGAAAACAAGGAAAGAAATAATATCAGAAGACCTGTTATAAGTGTCTTGATACGAAATCTATCCATCTTCTGAATACTGTGAAGAACTAAGTAAAACATTCCACCTTCAGCAGCTACATCTTCACTTCTCATTTCTATTTTTCCCGTGGCGTAATCTAGAAAAAATTCTACATAAAGGAAGTTACACAGAGAAACTATTATTGTTGCTATAAAAACTGATCGAAATCCATAATATTTAAGCAGAAGACCCGCAATTATTACTCCAGTGGCCTGCCCAAGTGAATTTGCTGACTCGTTATAAATCATTCTTATTGATCTTCGATCATCCGGATCAGTGATACTGGTGGTATAAAGATACGAAATCGATAGAGCTCCCTGAAGGTCTGCGTGAAGTGTAGTAATACAAAATCCGAAGAACAAGAACAAAATCGTGTATTTTTCCAATGTAGATGCAATGATGTAGAAAACACTCTGTAAAACCATTGCTATCGGTGGGAAACGGAGCAGAGTTTTTAATTTTACCACTGGAAGAAACATCGTGAATGTTAGACAAACAATGAAGGACGTTATTGCCGTGGAAAGAAAAAATGCCATGTTCCAGTTTGCTGTTATTTGGTAAATCCTGTTTTCTTGTTTGGAATGTTGTATGGCTGTCATGTTTTCACAGATACTTAAGTGAAAATAGGTTTTACATACTGCCTGTAACAGGAGATGTGGAACTGTACTGATATGGGCAAAATAAGACAACATGTAAAAGTACACAAATGGTTCGGAAGCTCTTAACTGCGATATCCTCATTTTTAAAACTCTTGAAACGTTGCCGCTTTAACGAAAAAGCAACGAGTCATCCGTTTTCACAATAAAAATCTGTAAGAATTATTGTTGTCGAAGCCAACTGAACTATGTAACCAAGAGATAATTGATGTCTCAAAAGAATGAATACCAGCCACTAATACACACTAACGGTTTTAAGACAAAACATTGTGGTGTTGTGAAGGCGACTTTTCATTATTCTTTTTGTTCCTGACATAAATGCATGCCTGAATAATTTCACTGCTCTGCACTCGAAATCAAATCAAACTTGAAGCAAATTAATTTCAGTCAATTCGTGGGTGCTGATTACGAATATGACAATAAAAAAGTATTCTGCCGTACGGATTTTTTTCACAGAGCTTTGAATGTTTTTTTATATAAAAATTTGCATAATTTTAGGCAGTCGTGCGGGTGATGTATTGGTTAAATCGCCTAATCTTTTTATATCTTTGCACAGTGTGAATGCATCTCTCTAATATGTAAACAGTAGGTTGATTAATTCAGTGATTTCCTCCATTATTTTTCATTAAATATCCAACGAAGTTAAAAGAACTACGTGTAGGCCTAGGCACAAAGGATCTGGGTTGACTCTCATATTTTCTTGTCCATTGACGTATTCTGTATTGAATGGTATTTTTACTGAAGCACAGTAATAGTCTGATTGACAATACGATAGAACGTGTGGCCTAATCCACAAAAATTCGTGTCGATGGATCATTTTTACACTTTTTGAATTTCAACCGGAAATGTTTACGTAGGCAGCCTGACGTTGACAAATGATGTAACGATTTTATTAATAATGTTTATTTACTGCCTGATTTTCCCGGAGTTTCCTTTGTTCTCCATCAAATACAAAGGTGCTAGGGATAATCACACTTACAAAGGTCGCCTAATCTGCCTACTCGATAGCACTTTGCTATCACTTTGCTGTACGAGAATTCATGATCGTGCTTGCAAGAATCATCTAGATAAAAAGAGTGGGCATCGAAAGAAGATGAAGTTCGCGACTCCCATAATTTTTTGGCGAAATCAACCCGCCTATTCGCTAGTTCAGGATACGAAAATCGAAGTTACAGAAATAACGCAAAAAGTCGACCTACTCGGTTTTTAACATATCATTCCAATATTACAACTTGCTACAACATGTAGGCACACGCTTGTTTAAGCGACAACTAACTCTTTATAAGGGTTACAACTTTACAATCATTAAAATATCAGCCAATAAGAAAAAAGAATAACAGGAAATAACTAAGATAACTTTACAATAAATTTTCCCGACAGCACAGCCCGCCCGGACGTAAACACTTCTTCAAGATCCGTGTCTCAAGGCATTTGCGGAAAAAATAGCCACAGCAAGAAACAAAAGAAAAACACGATGAATGAGCTTACCTTAAAATGATTCTGAAATGAATTAAACTTATTTGCTATCACAAAACTATAACGCAAAGACTAATGCCGCAAGGTTTTCCTAACAGATTTGCCGTGAACCAACAGTTCACATTTCTGACTGCTATTTTTGTTTGACGGAATTCAACCGTGGAGTTAGTAATGCGAGCCATGTCACCAAATATGCTGTCGTCAGGTAGGCTACAACATTTTTGTGTGATTTTAATAGGAAATTTTCTGGATAAGCCTAAATATAAGCTTAGGTTCCTTTCACTTGAAAATTTTAATCTTTTTTTTAAAATTATAATCTTTGTAAATTCCTTTTTAACATTTGGAGAATGTGCACATCATGGCAGTCGATTCTCTTTTGTTTCAGGTTAGCTATTTAATCAGTACCACACAATGATGATGATGATCTACCAGTGCCCAGCACTTCTCAGCTGAAAGAAGAATCATAATCATCCAGTGAAGTTGGTGACTCGCCAAAAGCTTCAGATCACGAAGCAGAGCTTTCAGCTTCAAGCTCTGATGTCCACCTCATCACACAGATTGAACTTAATGACCTCGCAAGGTATTTAACGCTGTCAAAGCAGCGCTCGAAAATCTTAGCTTCCAGGTTGAATGAATGGAACACGCTTCAGTCATCCACAAAAATACCAGCATTCCGTACACGAAATGTAGAAATGACAATGTTTTTTTCAATGACAGGCTCTATATGTCACTGCACCGATGTTGCTGGTGTAATGAGTGCTGTGAACATTAGATATACCAATAGTGAATGGAGACTATTAACAGATTCCACGGTAGCTAGCCCAAAAGCAGTTCTACTGCACAATGGAAATAAAAATCCAAGCATACCCATTTCACATCCTGTTGGCTTACTAGAAACATATACAATGCAAAAGATATTAGGCCTCATCAAGTATACTGAACATGAATGGGCTACTTGTGGAGACTTCAAGGTCATTGGGCTGTTACTAGGTCTACAAAGCAGCTATACTAAACATAGCTGGTGTTTGTGTTTGTGGGGGACCCGTGCTGACGATGAACAATACCAACGAAAAAGCTGGCCAAAACGCAAGAAATTTCAGCCCGGAAAAGAGAATGTGAAATTTATCTCACTTGTGAAGCCTAAAAATATCCTCCTTCCTCCATTGCATATCAAACTAGGGCTTATCAAGCAGTTTGTGAAGGCCATGGATAAACAAAGCTCAGGTTTTAAATTCCTTCAGGAGACGTTCACCAAGGTCAGTGAGGCAAAGGTGAAGGCTTGGGTTTTCATCGGACCCCAAATTAGGGACCTCATGAATGACCCCGAATTTTCAAAACTCCTCTCCGAAAAGGAATAGAGAGTCTGGAAATCTTTCCAAGCTGTAGTCCTTAACTTCCTTGGTAACAAAAAGTCAGAAGACTACAAGAAGATTGCGGAATACCTTTTGGACGACTTTCGAAGCATGGGATGCCGAATGTCACTTAAGATGCACTACCTGCACTCTCATCTGGATTTCTTCCGAGAAAATCTTGGTTCAGTCAGTGATGAACACGGGGAACATTTCCATCAGACCATTGCGACCATTGAGCGCCGTTATCAAGGTCGCTGGAACCCTGCAATGCTAGGAGACTATTGCTGGCTTCCGCAAAGGGAGACAATAAGTGCTCATTGCCGAACGTCCCGCACGTTTTTTGAACTCTGACTGTTCATTGAAGTTCTCTTATTGGAACTATTAAATGCTTAGTGACAATGAGTTTTGTAATTCTATTTCATGATCGATTCTTTTAGTTCTATTGATGTGTTGTACACAAAGGCGACAAGAGTACTTTCCATATTTATGCCTTCATAACAGTTGAATACTTGCAAATTTTTGCTGTCTTTTCTTGTGAATTTTGTTTGTTTTTATAATATAATTTTGAGGAAAGATTCATTTGTTTTCGAAAATATAGTTAATTTTTAGCAATAATGCTGAAAGCAGTTTGAATAGACACATATGACAGTCCTCAAGCTAGTGAATGGGAAAGTATGATCACATGACTATACACAATATTAGCTTACCTCACGAAAAAAGCCACATCACCACAAAATAAAAACTAAATGGTAGAATTGTTTTTTACACGCAGATTCGGAATCAGCGCACCAAAGTTACCCAGAAAATGTATCTGCCGTTCAAGTGGCAAAAAGTTTTTATTAATTTGTAGTGCAGTGTAATAAATCAAGTGAAAGTATCAAAATACAGCATTTATGCGTTGGATCCTAAGTGTACGGAGTAGAGACCTTAGAAATAATTGACAGTCACAGTATTTAAAAATAAGGAAATTAGACTCTGAAAAATAATTATCACCCAAACAAAGAAATCGCTCCTGGTAACATTCAAACTCGTGCCAACAAACAGCCTGGAAGACACAGAGTCCAAATTTAATGTCTGTTGGCTTCATCACACGACCACAGAAATGTTGAAATCTGTGAGATAAATTTTAACCGTTAACCATTTAAGAAGGTGATAAAGTTCAT
Organism: Morbakka virulenta; assembly: GCA_003991215.1. Lineage (NCBI taxonomy): Eukaryota > Metazoa > Cnidaria > Cubozoa > Carybdeida > Carukiidae > Morbakka > Morbakka virulenta. Next base: position 211,758 of record RDPX01000097.1, on the reverse strand, counting down.
TTTCTGGATATTTCAATCGATAAGACTCGTACTGACTTATTCTACAAACTTACTCACACTGGCCAGTATTGTCATTTTACAAGCCAAACCCCCTGGAGACTAAGAACTGCCTGGGTGAAGGCACTTTATCACCGTGCTTTGAAAATTTGTTCGACTGAAGAATTATTAAACAAGCAGTTGAACAAAATTAAACTGTTTATGTCGTGGAATGGTTACCCGTCTGCTGTAGCGAAATCAATGTTAAAGAGACTTCAAGCCACACGCCCTGAATTAAATCGTCAAGAGGTTGATGACGTCATCAAAATCTTTGTAAGAGTCCCTTTTGCCGGTGAAAAAGGAGAGCAATTGGTTAATAAATGTATTAATAAATTGCGTCGTTTTACCAAAAAGAATGTTGTTTTCGTACGTCTCTTCAACACAAAGAAGGTTTCCATGTTCTGCCCTACAAAAGACAAAATTCCGACATTACAGAAGGCTAATGTAATTTACAAAATTAAATGTCCGGGTTGTGGTGAAGAGTATGTGGGTAAGACAGACAGATGTCTACAGTTGCGGTTGAATGAACACGGAACTAGAAACGACCAACCAATGTTTTTGCATTTGTCGCAATGTGAATTGTTTCGAGATTACGTCAGTCTTTTTAGTTTACCATCATTTGATACATCGTTCAAAATAGAAGTTAAAGAACACATTAAAAACGCTGTTCTACTTAATTATTCTATTGTTGATTCTAATACTAGTTGGTCCCAATTGTCAATTCTAGAAGCATTTTATATAAAACGCTACTCACCGTCGATAAACAAAGGTTTAAAGGCCTCAAGGGAGTTGCAATTTTTTTCTTGACATAATTGCCCTCTGCGAGTTGCCTTTGTACTTTTGGTTACCCATGGTTACCTAGTTTTTGTATAAGACTGTATGATTTGTGAATTAGTTCATTGCTGATGATGACACGATAAAGATGTCGAAATATACTCTATAAGATCTAGATAATTTCCTTGTATTTTGAATCTTAAAATCAGGAAATGTTTTTATTCGGTTTCTGTTTTGTTTTATTAAAGAAGGATTTAATAAGAGACTAATTATAACACTTTACATCCCTCCAAACCTTGGTTGTTAGCCGCCCTGAAATTAATTAGAAATTTTAACACCTAAATAAAAAATGGCTGTACTCAAGCACATTATTTCTCCATTTAAAGAAAAACACGTTCTTAAAAGTTCCTTAAATTTTCACTGATTCCGTGTATAAAATTTTTGGGAAAGTCGTAGAACGACCTGACAAACGTCGGATGAAGGCCAAAGAAGAAGAAGATAGAACATTAATTGAGCAAACACGAAACAATAATCGTAAAACAACACAATTGGAAGAGAATAAAGAAAACTACAAGCCATGGCTAATAAGCAATAAAATATAGCTTTGACTAAAGATTAAATGTATTGTGTTTTCTATTGCTTGATTTTTCATCGGTCTTTTTTATTAATCTGTTTTTCTCCTTGTCAGTGTAGATTGACCTAGGTATCTCTTCAGTTCCAAGTCGATGAGAAAAAAGGAGGGTTGAGTGGGTTTAACAACACTGTCCGGCAAAATCCAAGCTAGCACGGTACCAAAACGTCGATAATATACCAAGAGACTACTACCCTGGGAGAGGGAGGGGACTCATCAAGATATAATATGACTCCGGGCTGTCAGAGCAGTCAGTCAACAGAAGCTGCGTGGCTGTTTCTTCTTCTTTCGACTGGAACCACAAACGTCGAAACGTGGAGTGTGAGGACCATGCAAAAGACGGGGGAAGCATCACAAGTAGCTGCATACAAGATTAGTGCAGCCTTATACTCTTGAACTCAGTGAGACCCGTTGGACATGTCAGGTCAAAGAAGAGTGCTCAGAGGTGAGATGTTGCTGTATTCTGGCCACGAATAAAATAATGCTCTACACATAAAAGATGTAGCACACATGCTGTCAAGACCTACACAGGGAGTTATGGTAGGAAGGGAAGCATATGAATCAAGAATCATTACAGCATCCTTCAGAATCAAAAAAAGAAGATGAAGATGAATATTGTCCAGTCCTATTCTTCGGACAATGGTAGTAACGAAGAAGTCAAAGAACAGTCCAATGACACTTTGTAGAATGTCATGCTTCGGTATCCAGAGTAAGATCTCAACATTCTCATGGGCGAGCTCAATGCTAAGGCCAAACAAAACAGCACCGGTCGGACAAGAGAAGCAAAAGACAAGTCACAAAGAGGCTTTGCAGAAACCAACAGAAAAGTCAAGAGAAGCGCTAGAGCAGACAAGCACAAGTACATTGAAAAGCTAACAAAAAAAAGCCAGAGAAAGCAGCGGACGGTGACAACATGAAGCATGTATACGGCACTTCCAAGAAACTATCAGCAAAGTACAACCGAACCGAGAGATCAGTTAAGGATAAGAAGGAAAACGCCATTATGGGAACAGAGAAACAACTGAATAGATGGACGGGGTTTTTCGAAAAATTCCTGAACAAACCTGTCTCTGGACATCAACTGTGGGGAGCCAAGAAGAAAAGAGATTAGAAAGGCCATCAAGCTACTGAAAAATAGCAAGGCTGAAAGACCAGGTGACATCCTAGCACAAGCACCCAAGGCAGACCTAGAGACCACTAGAAAAATGCTATAGCCTCTCTTTGTATAGGTTTCGGAAGAAGATGAACCAGAAGAAAGTACTTCATCAAGCTACTATAGAAAGGAGGCCTTAGATGCTGTGACAACTTTAGAGAAATCACGCTTCTGTCAGTATCTCGAAAAGTATTCAAGGGGATGCACCTCAGAAGAATGGAAGATGCAGTTGATTCCCTACTCTGAGATCGGCTTCCTCCAGAACTGATTAAACAGGATCAAATGGTCACCTGGCATATCATATTCAACAATCTTTGGAGTAGAACTCGAGGTTGTACATCAGTTGTGAATAGGAACTTCACAGCGTGAGCTGCAAAACCCTCTGGAAGCTGCTTTGCCACAATGCAGTGCTCAGCAAACTGAGCAACTTGATTAACAACTCGTAAGAAGAAATGACCTGCATGCCAATTCTCGGAGAACAACTTATAGACAGCTTTGAAATGAAGATTAAAGCTAGACAAGGTTGCCTTTTGTCGCCTTTTCTCTTCTTGCTTTGCGATTGATTGAATCATGAAGACATTAACATCACACGAGAGATATTGAAATTCAGTGAACATTCTTTGATCAGCTAGATGATCTGCATTTTCCATAAGACTTGGCCTTGATTTTCCACAGTTCCCTGCCAATTCGGAAAAAGACTGGTGTAGTACATGATTGCATTGAGGCGTGATATAGAAAGGAATATCCAAGGCAACAAAATGTTTCCATTCGTCTTATTTCTCTAATTGAATATACGTTTTCTCAAAATGATAATAATCTTACCAAGTAGAAAATGGCATTACAAGTTTAAAGTAGTCAACTAGTTGGTATTACAGTGTAAAAGAATATACTGCTTCAAATTATTATCGGAAAATCGTCGCCGATTATCTCTCAATACAGCCTTATAGCGATAGAATCTGCGCTCCACATCTACAGTCGTTAGGGGCGGGAACTTGAAAGCTGCAATTTCGTTAGTAGTCAAGCTACTTAGATAACTTTCATCATGTTCTATGCTCAAATCTGGCGCGTCTGAAACACCTGTTGCCTCAATAGGTTTGTTTTGAAACACCTGTTGTCACAATGGGTTTGTTTACATTAGGAAGAGCATAATGGAAAATATTCAAAAATATTCGAACAAGTCTAAATATTCGAAAAATTATTCGATATTCGATTAAGACGAAATATTCGAAATCGAATAGATTTTTTAGAAATATTCGAATATATTCGAATAATATTCGATTTTCAATTATCCGACCCTTGGTCATCACGGCCAACATCCTTTTCACTCTACCTTGACACATACCACCATGTACAAGACGATTCAGTCAACGTTTCCTGGCGTACTCACCCAATCCATTGGAGTATTTTGCTCATATACAAACATACGCAATAACGAATATCGTTGTTGTTTATCATGATATCATTTTTGATTCAGCGAATTTGTAAGTTTAATTCAAGTTTAATTTAGAATTAACTTTCAAGTTTTTCTAATTACTTTTTTCTGGTTCTAAAGAAATTCAGTGTTTATAAGTGTTTGGAAATCACTTTGGGGTGATTAATTTTAAGGAATGTTAACAATATCGAGTTTCCTTCGAGCTTGTGCACACTGAGTGATGAATCTACAAATTAGCCGAGTAAATGTTTCACATATTAAATATATAACATATTTATCTTTTGAAACTTCATATATTCAACAAATGCTTTTCCTTTTATAAGAATAGCTTCTCTAAGAATATCAGGGTGAAAATTGCCTAATTTGTAAGAATATCTTAAGAATATTTCCAGGGTGAGTTTCATAAGAAAATTTTTTTATTAAAACATAAATATTATGGCAATTAAAATAAGACAAGTCTGAAATCTTTCTGGACATACTTCATGATGCATATCGAATGTCCCCCAAAAAACCTACATATTTTTTAACAACTTTAAAATATAGTAAAATAAGAATTTAAAAAAATTATATTCCTCCATTTTTGATTGACCTTGTGAAGCCAAAATGTCCGAGAGTTTTTTGTTTCCTCACTGGGGTAGCCATCACACTGATACTTTAATACTTCTCTTACACAACTCCACGAGTAAAGAATTTTCTCATAACAATCCATGCACTTTCAACAACGTCATCGAGTAGAATGTCACATTAGAATGTTGACGTTCGAATTGTGACGTTGTGATTATTCAATGAGTTTTCAAGCTGTTTGAAAAAACTAAAAACTAAAATAAAAGAATATATTAAGAATATTTCACCCTTGTATTTTGTCAAATCATAAGAATACTTCACCCTCAACGAAATTTTACTATTCTTATAAAAGGAAAAGCGTGTACATGTAAAACAAGTCATTTATTGGAAACATTTCAGCTTAATTCAAAGCCTTCCTCAGTAAACCTTGCTAAGTCTAAATGATTTAATAGTGACTAAATAGAAGTGTAAAATAAAAGCATAAAAGCATAGGATCACACATGGATGTTGATAAATAACGATTGACAAAGTGAAAGATGTTATGACAATTGGCTACAAACAAAAAAGTTTAATCACAAAATATGTCGTAAAATAGGCGCCCGGAGTCATCAACTCTCATGTTCATCTCATTTGAGCATATAGTATCTCAAAGAATAATCCACTTGTCTTTGCTGTAAAGGTAACATATCTCTTCAATTGGGAAATTTCTTGTAAAACGAAAATACTAAGAACTCCTTTCAAATCAAATGCGTTGACAATAAAATGGCAAACCGGCCCAAAAGTCCTAACTCCTGTTGAAATTTCCAATCTATGATTAATAAATCTTATATACAGGGAGGGTGTTATATAGCCTACATGTAAACTTTTATGCCAGGAGACGAAGTGCAGTTATCATTTAAGATAAAGGATAACATCTTGAAACCGGATTGGTAATTTTCTTGATGCTGTTAATACAATCATAAAATGGCCCAACTGTGATTCTATAATTGATACACAAGAAACTGGATTTTTGCATCTTTGCTTTCGAACATACTCCGAACACTATCAAGCATTATTCTCCTCCCACCCCATCCCCATCCCATGATGCCTATAGACAAAGAATAGCCACCACCAGTGAAAGACAGCAAAAGAGTATTTATCATGTCGTGATTCGTAAGCTCAGATAAAGCTTATGGCTGACAAAATGATAAAAATCCTACACCAATGGTTTCTAGCAAACCCATAAAAATAAGAATTTTTAATAGAAAAAGAACTTTCCGTATGCTCCTGAAACGGAAGTCATCGTTAGCACCAAACCCCGCAAACAAGTCTCACTGGTTTGACAACCTGTTACTTCGGACATGAGGAGAAAAATTTTTTGCATCGAAATGGAAATGTATTCCTTGACAAATACACTTAGAAAGAAAAGGAAACAAATTCGGCATTAAAACCAACCTCGGAAATCCAAAGAAATCAAGTTTTACCTGACGAGTACCTTTACGTCCCCTCTGCTGGATACTTTATGACCTTTATGAGAAACAAATTAGTTAAAGAGAACTGATTAAACTAAAACGTGTTTCCCGTCACTGTAGCAAATTACTTCCTATCTCAGTAATTAACCTCAGTTAATATTATTATGATTGCAATGATACGTCCACTTTCTTTAATGGCTTATGTAAAATAAAAGATGCAATAGAAAAATAAATATGAGATGTCGTAATTTGTTTGATTTCAAGAAAATAATTGTAGAGGGCTAGAGGCCTTCAAACCTTCAATGGAGAAAAACGCTTGATAATACTTTCAAAAATGACAATTGAAACCAATTACTATTAGTGTCAACAATAGAATATTTAAGAAGAACCGCGTTTTTAATGTGTTCTTTTACTTCTATCTTATATGGCGTGTCTAATGATCGTAGACTGAATAGACTGAAGCAATCTTGAAACAATTGACACTGCGGCAAGTGCATGAACATTGGCTATTCGTCACGAGCCCCGTGTTTAATTAAGCGTAACTGCAAACAAAGATCCGTTTTTCCAATGTATTCTTCACCATACCCTGGACATTTGATCTTGTAAATAACATTTGCTTTCTGCAATTTCGGGATTTTGTCCTTCGTAGGGCAGAACATAGAAAATTTCGTTGTGTCAAACAGTCGAGCAAAAACAACGTTCTTTTTAGTAAATCGACGCAATTTATTAATACACTTCTTAAGCAAATGTTCAGCCTTTTCATTGCCCCACTATGGCATTGGCAAATTCTTATCTAAACTTTTGTACCGTTTGACAATGAATAATTACACAGTCAAGGACTCGTTTGGAGCATTTAGTCGTATTCATTCAACACCTGAAGAATTGTTCAATCAGGGCTACAAGTACTTTTCTCTTCCTGTGACATCCCTATTAACTAATGTTCCGTTAAATAGAACTGTGGGAATTATGACGAGAAACTAATTGATACTAAGCTAAACAGAAGGACTCTGAGAAACTTTTGTTAGATGCATACCAGAAAACTGCCTTTTTTAACAGATGGTTCAGTAACAGAAAGAAGAAATGAAATGGAAACCAGAATTAAATATGTTGTTTTGACAGTAAAGGTATACGTCCGGTCACAGAATAAGTTGCTATGTGTAACAGGGCGGACAGGCGGTCACGCAAGAACGATAAGGATTCAAGGATTGCTCTGAGATTCCCTTTATTAAACTTCACAAATACATGGAAAAAATAAACGGGAACGACTAACAGAATGTCGTTGCCAATCTGTAACTTGAAGATGAAGTCTTTTACCTTCTTTAACCAGTGCAGGCTTGGGACCATTCACAACTGAACACTGATTCCTAGCTACATCTATTTATGTTGGTTGGAAAAAGGGTGGGATGTGTTGTATGTACATTCCAATGAAAACTTAAGGCTGACTAATTNTTCTAGCAAACCCATAAAAATAAGAATTTTTAATAGAAAAAGAACTTTCCGTATGCTCCTGAAACGGAAGTCATCGTTAGCACCAAACCCCGCAAACAAGTCTCCCTGGTTTGACAACCTGTTACTTCGGACATGAGGAGAAAAATTTTTTGCATCGAAATGGAAATGTATTCCTTGACAAATACACTTAGAAAGAAAAGGAAACAAATTCGGCATTAAAACCAACCTCGGAAATCCAAAGAAATCAAGTTTTACCTGACGAGTACCTTTACGTCCCCTCTGCTGGATACTTTATGACCTTTATGAGAAACAAATTAGTTAAAGAGAACTGATTAAACTAAAACGTGTTTCCCGTCACTGTAGCAAATTACTTCCTATCTCAGTAATTAACCTCAGTTAATATTATTATGATTGCAATGATACGTCCACTTTCTTTAATGGCTTATGTAAAATAAAAGATGCAATAGAAAAATAAATATGAGATGTCGTAATTTGTTTGATTTCAAGAAAATAATTGTAGAGGGCTAGAGGCCTTCAAACCTTCAATGGAGAAAAACGCTTGATAATACTTTCAAAAATGACAATTGAAACCAATTACTATTAGTGTCAACAATAGAATATTTAAGAAGAACCGCGTTTTTAATGTGTTCTTTTACTTCTATCTTATATGGCGTGTCTAATGATCGTAGACTGAATAGACTGAAGCAATCTTGAAACAATTGACACTGCGGCAAGTGCATGAACATTGGCTATTCGTCACGAGCCCCGTGTTTAATTAAGCGTAACTGCAAACAAAGATCCGTTTTTCCAATGTATTCTTCACCATACCCTGGACATTTGATCTTGTAAATAACATTTGCTTTCTGCAATTTCGGGATTTTGTCCTTCGTAGGGCAGAACATAGAAAATTTCGTTGTGTCAAACAGTCGAGCAAAAACAACGTTCTTTTTAGTAAATCGACGCAATTTATTAATACACTTCTTAAGCAAATGTTCAGCCTTTTCATTGCCCCACTATGGCATTGGCAAATTCTTATCTAAACTTTTGTACCGTTTGACAATGAATAATTACACAGTCAAGGACTCGTTTGGAGCATTTAGTCGTATTCATTCAACACCTGAAGAATTGTTCAATCAGGGCTACAAGTACTTTTCTCTTCCTGTGACATCCCTATTAACTAATGTTCCGTTAAATAGAACTGTGGGAATTATGACGAGAAACTAATTGATACTAAGCTAAACAGAAGGACTCTGAGAAACTTTTGTTAGATGCATACCAGAAAACTGCCTTTTTTAACAGATGGTTCAGTAACAGAAAGAAGAAATGAAATGGAAACCAGAATTAAATATGTTGTTTTGACAGTAAAGGTATACGTTCGGTCACAGAATAAGTTGCTATGTTTCTGTAATATCCTGTTTTCTGGTAGTAAACGGTAATCTTTAATCTCCATAATGAAAAGTCATTTATTTTGTTATAAAGCAATTTGTTTTATAAATATGAATACTAAGAATTGCTGCACAGAATCTACTGAAAATTGCTTATCGCACAATTATTCTAAAACAAAACAAATCAGTCCTTGTACTTTTTGTCAACGTATCACCTTTTTAAATCAGTCTTCAGTACAACTTGTTAAATAAAAATGATTTGGCAATAGACCTGCCAATAGATTGAATACAACAGCCCCAACAAAGATCTGGAGAAAGTGGCATACCAAGCATCATCACTCACGGACTTACCTTAAGAGAAGAGGAAACCTCAACAGGGCCAGGATAAGAATGTTATTCCGACGGAGATAAAGGCCCAGCTTTCTATCAAATGACACCAGTTGCGTTTTAGCCGCATTGAAAGAAACCTGCCACTTTCTTTGCCATTCTCTGACGTCCTGAAGGTCGGTTTCTAAAGCTTCCACAACTTTGACTTGTCGCTGCTGAGTTACCTTGTGATGAGTGCTAGAGTACAGAGTAGTGTCATCATCTTAGATGTTGATAAACTGAAGCATATTAAAAGGAAGATCATTGATGTAGAGAAGAAAGAGATTCGGACCAAGAATAGACACTTGAGGACCGCTAGTGTTAATGGAATACTCATCAGATGTAATTCCATTCAATGTGACACGCATATTACAATCTAATAAAAAGGACTGAAGGATTTCAAAGACACTTCCACAAATTCCGTAACCAAAAAGCCTATGAAGCAAGCTAATGTGCTACACTTATCAAAGGCCTTGGAAATCTCAAGTGCTATAGTTTGTCCTTCACCATACTTATCCATAAACCTACGGAAACATTCCGTGATTGCAATCAGACGATCACCAGTGGAGAAAGATCCTCTAAACCCGTACCAAACATCAGCAAAGAGACCTATGTTTTCAAATCATCCTACCAGTGCATTGTTAAGAGGTCGTTCAAAGACCTTCATAATGACAAAGAGAAGACTTACAGGTCGAAATTTGCGAGCATCAGAGGGATCACCTACAATCTTCAAAACAGGAACAACATTGAAAACGTAACCAGGAAGGTGGAATACAAGACTCCGATGGGCAAAGGTTAAAATATTTGGCAAGAAAAAAGATAACTGAGAAGTACACTCTTTCAAAACAACTACTGGAATCAAATCTAGATCATGTGTTTTAGAATGACCAAGCCCTTAAATACTCTTTGCAAGTAACCTTGGATTTATGATGACAGAGTCCAAAGTCTGATCAGTTTGGGAAGAAAAATCTGCCGAAGAATCTCCAGTGTCATTTAGGTAAAAGCTGGTGGGGGAAAATTTAGCAACTAGACCAGCCTTTTTTCTAGAGGATTGGAAACATTAAACACCATCAAAGAATGGAGATCTTGCAGACTTCCCAGAATTTAAAACACTTGTAAATCTTCTAGAACTTTCGACTTCGAAGTCTTTGAGTAAAAAAAAAATCCTCCAACTTAGTCAGCATAGCAAAATGTGGCATCCAAAATCATCCTTTTACAACCACTGCTAGCCCGGCTGAATGAAATCCGAAATTCAGCAGCTCCATCACGTTGGTAATGAACATAGAAATAGTTGCAACGAGCAATGGTAGAAGAACAATGAGCATTGAACAATGGAGGAGAATAAGGTTTGACTTTATAACTACGACTAGGTACAAATATTTTAATACCAACTTGTACCCATTCTGTGAATTCAGTTCCGGTATCAAAAGGTGATTTGCTAAAGACTGAATCCCATGAAACGTCACCAAGAAACTGACAAAATCCATCCCTTTCAGCCTAGCCAAATTCAAGTCTTACGATGATCTGGCTTGTCAATAAGATTTGAAACAGTTACCTTAACCTCACTGGTGACAACAACATGCCAGAAGATCCAAAAGGAGGTAAGGATGAAACTGTACTAGGCTCAGAAACACAAGACAAAAAGAGATGTAAAAGAGACGGTTCTTCTGACTATGAATTAGGAAATCTTCTTGGAAAACCAACAAGCTCTACAAGGTCATGGGCAAGAGCAAAGTTGTAAGTAACTTCTTCAGGTGTGTCAAGCCTGTTAGAATGCCTCAACCAGGACCTGTGATGAGCATTGCAGTCACCAAAGGCAAAGATATTAGCAGTGTGATGCTTGTCCAAGGCCTTATAAATGGAGTCTGATGCTGTTTCAATGATTAAGAAAGAATCAGATAAGGGATATAGATACAAGGGAAATTGGTAAAAAGAGACCTAAAGAAGAGATAGTTTAAAACATATCGAACCCTTATATTTAAAATCAGCTTCTTTTACGCCAACAGCTAAAAGATCCTGTCGAGGATAGAGAGCAAGACCAGACAGAAAAGTTGCGGAGTTCAGTCGAAAAAAGGGTAAATAACTGTCATTATGAAGATCCCTATTACTAATACTGACATTGAGGTTTGTCCCACAAAGTGCAAGAATATGAGGTGAACCAGAATAAAGAAACGTTTTTTCAAAAGAAAAATTGGAACGAAGACCTCTGACATCACTGAAAGCTAAAGAGAGGGTTCTACCCCAGTACTACCATATCTTGAGTCTACACTCTCGGACATGAAATCAATCTTTGGTCCGGAGTTTCTTCGCACTCTCTGGACACTGAAGGTCTGCCGGTTACTGGGGGCCATTCTTTTAATTACACTTGTCAAAAAAATAGATCTCCGAAAGTATCACCCAGATGCAGACTATCAACATGTCGACTAACTGGGTGCTATGGTGATGGGTTTGGTATTAAACGGAGCGATTACAGAAATTGCCTATCACACACTGTCCTCTAAGAGAGAAGTGGTGATGAGGTGACACTACCAGTGATATTTTTATCGAGCCACCATCTCTAGGAGAGTTGCCAACGTAAGTAAGTAAGCTTTGATATAATTTCTTTCTTTCTAGCATTTACAAGTAGAAAATAATCGGTTTCCATCAAGAAAACAAGATTTAAAAGATTATATCATTGAAAATACAGTAAAACCTATTTCATAAAATAACTGATATTCGTACAGCCATTTGGAGACCTGAGCAATTTGATTGATGTAGATAATCACTAATTCTTGCCAATAGTGTCAAATATTTTAAATTGCGAATATACTTGATATTTTAAAACTTACCACAGTTATGCAAATTTTCACTTTGCCAGTGTAACAATCGTTTGCATTTTGTTAATGTAAATATTAATGTCTTTTTCATCAAAGGTCAGGTCTTTAGAGTTTCCTCTTAGGCACTTTTGCACATATCCACGTAACCCTACAATGATTGGTATTAATTTAAACTTGAAAGTTGGGTACATGATTTGCATGTTACGAACTTGGGGACCGTAATTGTTGAGTTTCTCCTAATCTTTGCTGCTGATATTGATGTCGCTGGACAGCTGACCTTTATAACCGTATATGTTTTATTAGTATTGCCTCAAACCAGTAAATCTGGCTTGTCGTGTGGTACTTCCGTTATTATTCTTATCGGTATCCTCCACCAATATTCAAATTTGTCGATTTTTTAAATGTATATTGGATCCCTCGAAACTCTGTGCACATGTTTTGGGTGGTTCTTTCTTATGATTGCTTTGAGAATTTACTTTGTCCATAATGATGCTTATAAGTTGTCACCTCTTTTTCATAAGCTGCATTTGTTTGTGATCGATGAAGTTTGACCTTGGTCAGTTTGCCTTTTGTATGTATGTATGTATGTATGTATGTATGTATGTATGTATCATTTATTCGCCACTAACAAGAAAAATACAAATGTTCAAAGGTAAATGTTGAAAACCTAATACATGATGTTATCCAAAATAGTTAAAAAATAAGAGTAAACAGAAACAAAAAAGAACGAAACAAACAGGCGGGACTGTAATCTAGAGAAACGGTGGCAGGGGTAGCATAATACAGATCACGAAGACCTTATTTTCATTATGGCCCCTTGTATTGCAGGTATTTGGTAGGAATTTCTTGGTCTATTATTGCTTCAAGCTATCCAGTTTTATGTGTTGGTTGATCGATACTATTTTCCTTTTTTTCCTATTTTCCAAACAGGTTCTGGGTACTTTTAAGTCATCTACAAACTTTTGTTCTACTGATATACAACTTACCGACATCGCAGTTGGGGTAAAAGTTGCCGGTCATTAACAGATTTTTTTGTGTCTTGATATCAAGTTGTTTGATATCTTCATATTGCCATTCAAGTATCCCTATTGACGATGATAGTGACAGCAAAGGTGCTGTGTACTGTCGGCTTGTTATATTCATATAGTTCTGATGACCATATCTTTTTAACCCTGGTAAGATACTTCTTAGTACAATTTTCTTTGTTGAGTAGACCTTCGTAGGTGATGTTTTCGTCTCCCTTTTTGAGTGGTGAAATGACTAAACCATTAATTGTTATTGGGTCACCATCCATGACTTTCTCTTTTTGTATGTGTAGAATAGCACATTTTTCAGCGCTGAATTTCATTTCTGTCATTTGAAAATATTGTAGTAATATCGAGCTGTTGTTTTAAAGTTTTCAAAGTTGTTGAGAATAGTTTTAGGTCATTCACAGAGAAATTTGGGGTGCGTTGGTGGTTTCGCAGTTTCCCATATGTGTGTCTTTTGGTGAACTGATAGTGGGTTTAACGACAGAAGAAATAGGATGATAGAAAGACAGTCTCCTTGGTAGATACCTTTGGTAAATTTAATGAAATCGCTGATGATTGGTTTGTTTACTCCATAACAGTGGAGTTTCGTAAACCATGACTTAGTAGGTTTTTCATAGCATTTATCAGGTGGTCAAGCACTTTTCCAGGTTTCAACGCCCGAAGTAGTCATGAATATTTGATGGAGTAAAAGCTTCTTATAGTCTAACCGTATAGAGTATAGGTTCCTTCTTAATGCTTTTGTTTCCTTAAGTAGATTTTTGTTTAGCAGAAATTGTTCAGTTGTACCCCATACAAACCTTTTTACCAGCAACTTGTTCTTTCGTGATCACATTATTTCTGGTTACGCGATTGATTAGAAAGTAATTTACATAACTCGTATACAGTTTGTACTGTGTCATCTTGCCATATTTGTTTCCAGAAGTGTTCTACTTCTTCTTTTTATGGAATGATTTTTGCTTTGATGGTTTTACTCCTGAACGATCGGTATACCTTTTCAGGTGGTTGGAAAATTGCTTGTTGATTGTTTTCGTTTTTGTAGTTTCTTTTGATATTTTACTTGTGCCTTGCATTTTCCCTCTTGCTTGAATAAAGATCATTTTGTCACCAAAGTTTGCATTTTTGTATTTCCAAATTTCCTTTCAAGTTTGGTTTTCAACAGCTTTTGGTGGTTGGTAAAGCTGTTTTCTTTTTTACGTTGAATAATATGATGACTTTTGCATGGACGATTAGTTTTCTTATTCTTTCCTGGGTGGCTCCAGTATAATACCTGTGGTAAGTAGCTTTAAGTGATGCTCTAATTACATTATTATCATCAGTATCATTTTCAGTAGCTGGATTTATTCCTATTTTTACTTGAGGTGTTAAATAGTTAATATCACTAATATTGGCATCCTCAGTGGTCCCAGAATTGCTATTTTCTATAATCGGTGTTCCATTGAATTCCCTTGCCATAACAATTTTTCGTTTTTCAACTCGACTGGCTTGATCACGTAATTTTTTAAATGTAAAGTAATTAAGTTCAGGGTGACTTTCATCCCAACATTTTTTCAGACGATTCATATAACCAATTTTAGGATCATCCTTGACTTTTACATAAAATTTGCATAGATCTTGATTTGGTTCCTAGGTCCATTTAAATTGCTTGCTACAGTCACGACTTCGATAATAACTAACAGGTTTTGATGCCATGTCATTTCCTGGTAAACTCACTTGCAAAAAATCCAATATTTGTGATTTATATGTAGTTAAATCTTAGTTTATTCCAACTTAAAGTTTCTTTTTGTGTAAACATGAAGGAAAAAACTTTAAATAAACCCAAGGAAATGATAGGATGATGAAGAGAAAGAAAAATTCTCATAATCACATCTGCTCTTTTAACACATCTGCACTCCACGGTGGCAAGTACGTACATTATAAACACCCTAGAGAACCTGGGAGTAAATGATAATTTTGTAAGGCAACATGGACCTCGCCCTCATTTTTTCCCTCTGTAATCCTGGTCCTTTGACATTGAAGGTTAACTCACCTTCTCTTCAATTCTTTTTGAAGGTTGTATTACATGAAAAGAAATGCTCTTGTTTCTATGGGTTCTATCTTGAATTTGTCTCTCTTTGAGAATAGGAGTCTTCCTATCCCACAATGCAGCATTCTGGGTTCGAAACATTTGGCGCTTAGAACAACGATGCATATGGCGGTTGCATTGCTTTGGCTATTTAATCATAAAGGACATACCAATTCGAAAGAGAGACCATGTGGATTGCCATTTTTCCCTAGGAGTAATCATTTTTACTGTGTGCGTCAATCTGTTTTCTAAACAACCGTTATGAGCTCCAAGGCTGTTGGTATGTAAACGATTTAACGTTTTATAACATTCCGTCACAGGGGATACCCCACACTTTTCACTTCATACAAATCACACGTTTTTGTTGTCCAAATACTTTTTATGAGATTAATGTAATATAAAAGAGAGCTTGCCATCAGCAATTTTCAGCCCAGAGAGCATTGTTTTCAATTTTGCTTGCCTTGATTTGGATGGACAATTTTTAATGTTATGGTTATGTCTACAATTAACAAATGATGTCCATTTGACTAAACACATAATTAAGATGTATGAAGTACTGTGTTTTATACATGCAAGCATACATTGCTATTTTGCAAAAATGCATGTAGTTATATTTTGAATTTGGTAAGGTGATCTTAATTTCATTGCAGTTAAATATTATGTCAGTACATTTTGGATAGGTTCCTAATTTGCCCGAAAGTTTATTCATACCGAATATTAATGGCATTTATTAAGTTAGGGCCGGAGGTGAAGAAAACTTGCATCAGTTCTCTTAATTTGGGTTTGCGGTGTAGGGCGTAGAAAGATAGAATATTATGTCTAATAAAGAATGAGTGCTGACTAAATTAACGAAAAATAACATGAAAATTCTTGAATTTATGGACTCGGTGGAAGCCATTGATGTAAGATAATTATGTCGTGAGTCGCAAGCTTTTTCTCATCTACGTTTCGAGGGATACTTCTCCCATCGTCAGACAGCGGAACGATGAGAGAAGTATCTTTCGANTTATTCATACCGAATATTAATGGCATTTATTAAGTTAGGGCCGGAGGTGAAGAAAACTTGCATCAGTTCTCTTAATTTGGGTTTGCGGTGTAGGGCGTAGAAAGATAGAATATTATGTCTAATAAAGAATGAGTGCTGACTAAATTAACGAAAAATAACATGAAAATTCTTGAATTTATGGACTCGGTGGAAGCCATTGATGTAAGATAATTATGTCGTGAGTCGCAAGCTTTTTCTCATCTACGTTTCGAGGGATACTTCTCCCATCGTCAGACAGCGGAACGATGAGAGAAGTATCTTTCGAAACGTAGCTCGGAAAAAGCTTACGACTCACGACATGATAAATATCTTAAATAACAAAAACATATTTGGCTTTACCAAAATAGGTAAACTGGTACATTTACTTTTTTTTTCAATTTAGGGAATGTCAGTCTTAATGGTCGTACGTTTTGTAACAGAAAACTATACCCTCACATTGCTTGTTTATCCAACAGTTTATACACTTAAAGAATATTTAATAATATTAAAGAATACACCAGTGCCATGGGTAGATTTATATTTCTTACTGGCATTTCTTGCCTCAAGAGTAGGCTTCTATGTCTACTCTCATCAGATTCTTGAATCAATAATTTAGATGGAAAGTACCAAGCACAGTATGTTTGGTGTGCCAGGTACTGATTTTTGGAGGATACCAATATTGTGTTTTGACTCCAATAATTTTCAAACTTGCAGTTTGATCTCTCAATAAAAACGTGTGCTGATGATGGTGGCTTTCATATTTCACAGCCTAGCAATTTGCAGTTAAAACTACCTAAGTACTGCCTAATCATAAAAGCGACATTATTGGGACTCACCAGAAACTACATTTTCCTGAACAGTCATTTCCTTAAATGTTCTTGTAAATTGCATTGGAGACCATTTCCTACACACGAGGTACCAAAATATGACTTTCAGTCAAACTTTTTTACTGCCTTAAGTCAAGAAATCCCATGTTTGGTCACTTCTGCCCAACTTAGACTGACATTGCAGCTTTATGTTCCCCATTTCTTCTATTTTCTCTCTTTTGGCAATGTCCATGAAACTGTCTATTCTTTATCACTTCATTTTCCAGGCTGTATAAGATAGTGATGCACATTTCTTGTCTCAGCTCATACACATTCTTCCAGATGTAACTTCGGAGCAAATTGCTTTTGGATAAAGTGTTCCAAGCTTAAGCAATAGTTTTTCTTGTACAGTTATCCAGCTGTTTTATTTTTTTCTTGGTTTTAACTCATAAATGTTGCACTGTACTGAAGTACAACAGCAACTTGTGTTTTCCAGAGCAATTTATGTCTCTTTACATTGATATCACTTACACTGACCATTATTTCCTTACAAAGTATAGAGTCATTCCATCATCTCAAGATATCTATGACCTTTCACATCTGGATAACCCATTTCTTTCTCATTTGGCAATTTGATCCATTGAATATGAAAACTTTTCCCCATTTTGAGGGAAACAACTACATTTTAAGATACCAAATTCCACTATTGTCTTCACTCTCTTGTTTGTACCAAAGAACCAGTTTAATTTTTCTTTCAGTTTTACCAGCCACCCTAAAACCATCCATAAACAGCATGTAATTGATCTTTGGACCATTCTTTTCAAGGTTTATTTTTCTGAGAATCCTAGTGGTATAAGAGCTGTCACAAATAGTAATGTGGAGAATGAGTCACCTTGGAATATTCCCTGCTTGTTGTAACTGCCCCCTATGGTTCCAGTGAAAAACAAGTTGGTTTGCTGCTCAGTCACACAGTGGCTATAAAATCAGTTATATTGTGAGGGACATAAAGCATTGACAGTGGTTTCATTACCCAAGGGTGAGGTACCAAGTTATATGCCTTTTTCTCATCTAACCGTACCATGCATAAGTTCATTGGTCTTCACATAGCTTTCTTAACAAAGCTGTTATTTTCTGACACCATATTCTTGCCTGATATTCATTTGTAATCAGTATTGTTAGTAAGGTTATTTACTTGTTTTTAAACAGGCCAGCCAATTTGAACTACAAATTACTGAGGGGCAGGACATTCTATTTTAGTAATTTGAAAAAAAACAACAAGAAGTTCTTATTTCTTGTATTAACCAACCTTAAAATTTTACCTTTTTCTTATAAAATAAATCACAAAAGCATAGTCATCATCTTTTGTTTGTTTGTTTTTGTACAACATGGTCATTTATAAAAAGCACATTTTCTCCACATTCATTCAATGTGCAACTTGTCAAATGTTTGTTTGATTGTGCTTTGTAATATTTTTTCACAAAACCACATGCAAATTTGGTGAAATTAATTGAAAAAAATGACTGCATGAATGCATTTCCATGTTAAGTTGCCCTTTTATTAACCAGTTATCAGAGCCATCTTAAACCTAATTGCCATGTTTATTGTATTATACTCTGTTTTTAGTAAAAACCAAATTTGTATTTTATGTAAGGGTTTTATTTTTTACAAAATACCATGTGTAAAATACAGCTGACACCACATAACCCCCCCCCCCCATTCAGAAACTCAGTGCAATATTTTGGATTAATTACATATATATTTATTCAACTATAATTGTTTGGGGGGATTCAGTTGTTATTGGTTGATTAAATGTAAAGGGTAATTCATTAACAGCAACAACAATTTGAATTCTTGAAAATTCTGAACTTTATGGACTCAGAGGAAGCCATGGATGCTTTATCATGTCATGAGTCATACAATCATCCAAAAGGATCACCTACAAGGTTTCTTTGAACACATCAACAGCCTACACTCAAATATCACATTCACCATGGAGAACGAAGAACAAAGAGAAATACCCATCCTGGATGCCCCAGTAAAGAGGCAGGCAGATTGCAGCATTTCTGTTACCATATACAGGAAACCAATCCACACTGACCAGTACCTCAATAATGCATCACACCATCCAGTCTCAGCTTGAAGTGTCATGGCCACTCTGTTTGGAAGAGCAAGAAGCATTATTTCTAACCCACATGACCTCAGAAAAGAAGAAAGACACCTTCAAAGGGTTCTCTTATCCAATGGATGCCACACTAAGGATGTCCAAAGAGCCTTACACTGAACCACTGGACCTAATCATGAAGATAAAGAACCCCTGAAACNTTTACAAAATACCATGTGTAAAATACAGCTGACACCACATAACCCCCCCCCCCCATTCAGAAACTCAGTGCAATATTTTGGATTAATTACATATATATTTATTCAACTATAATTGTTTGGGGGGATTCAGTTGTTATTGGTTGATTAAATGTAAAGGGTAATTCATTAACAGCAACAACAATTTGAATTCTTGAAAATTCTGAACTTTATGGACTCAGAGGAAGCCATGGATGCTTTATCATGTCATGAGTCATACAATCATCCAAAAGGATCACCTACAAGGTTTCTTTGAACACATCAACAGCCTACACTCAAATATCACATTCACCATGGAGAACGAAGAACAAAGAGAAATACCCATCCTGGATGCCCCAGTAAAGAGGCAGGCAGATTGCAGCATTTCTGTTACCATATACAGGAAACCAATCCACACTGACCAGTACCTCAATAATGCATCACACCATCCAGTCTCAGCTTGAAGTGTCATGGCCACTCTGTTTGGAAGAGCAAGAAGCATTATTTCTAACCCACATGACCTCAGAAAAGAAGAAAGACACCTTCAAAGGGTTCTCTTATCCAATGGATGCCACACTAAGGATGTCCAAAGAGCCTTACACTGAACCACTGGACCTAATCATGAAGATAAAGAACCCCTGAAACGTATGTCTGCCTTACATGAAGAATACCAGTAAGCACCTAATGGGAACTCTCCGACCACACAACATTCAATGCTCCTTCTTCACTACATCCACCTTAAGGACAATCCTCTCAAAACCAAAAGACCCAGTCCCACTTAAGGAGAGGAACAACATATTTTACAGACTACAATGTAAGGACTGTCCTGCCTTCTACATAGGTGAATCAAAGCATTCCTTGGGCCAAAGAGAAAAAGAACACAAGAGAGCTGAACACTGCTGGACACAGGATCATACCTTTGACTGGGAAAATAAAAGAATTATAGACAAAGAAATAAACACAACAACAAGAAAATTAAAAAAAAACCCACTTTCTGAAATTCAGCAATCACATCAACAGTATACCCTACATCCTTCCAGAAATATGGCTTCCAGCGCCAAAGAAAGAAACACAACAAGCACAACATAGGTATGGTGCCACTTTCCAAAACAACTTGAGCCCCATCTACATGTATGTCTGCACTTTCCATTACTTCTACATTTGTCTTCCTTTTTGTCCACGATACTTTCATAATTCTCCTGATGAACCATATTTCCACTGCTTCTGATCAGAATTCTGTGTTTTTGGTTAGGGTTAGGTTAGTCCAGCATTCACACCTATAGAGAAGCATGGACCATACATAGGCTCTCATAACCCAGATCTTTGCCTTGAGGCTTATATTTCTGTTCATGAAAATGCATTTCATGTTATTGAAAGTGACCTTAGCTTGAGCAATTCTTTTCTTGATTTCTCTGTCACACTTGCTGTAGATCCTAAATCTCTATTTGAAATCTGTTGCCCTGACCCATTCCATTTCACTCCTCACGAACTGTCCATCCATGGATTTCTGTTTCCATTCATCTTCCCTTTGCTCATCGACTTAGACTTCCTATACCCATTTGGTTTCATTGCTTCTCAGTATTCATTATGCTTGTTACCCCCAATTTTTCTCAAAAGTATCTCTGCTGTTCATTGTAAATGAACAGGTTATTACCCCTTCCCCTTACACAACTTTCACAACTCTCTTGAAATGTGTATTCTTGTGACATCACTCCTTGGATGAAGTTCCTTGTTCATTGTCATAACCTATCTTGTTTTTTATCTCAATATCTTGAAGCTCATTCTTATTCCATTTAGATGCACCATATCTCTTGACACTGCCCAGGGGTTTGCTGCCATTATTTTGTACCTACCATTTAATTTTGTTTTCATAATGTTATCTCATCACAGGTAATGTTATTCTTCTAAGAATAATCCTTTTATCTCCTCCTTTAGCTTGTTAGGTGCCAATATGCCAAAGTATTTGTACCCTTCATCATCAACTTTAATAATTTCTTCATTGGTCATTCCCCTCGTTTCATGATTGTAAGACAACACTTTTTTAAGCCTAAATCCCACTCCATTATCATGGCTTATCACTTGTATTGTCAATACAAGACTATCAATTTCATATTTGTTCTTAGCAAATGCCTTCAAATCATCTATGAATAAAGATGGTTGATTTTGACTTCTCTAAGCATGTATCATGCAAATGACAAAGACAAGGAGCAGAAAAATGTCCCCTTGAAAGATTCCTTTCAATGTTGGTTGTTTGGAGGAGCACTTAACAAGAAGTCAGTTCTGTTTTTCAATTGTTATTGATTGCTGAAGAAAGGTTATTACATTTTATGGTACTTGTGCCATTTTCAAACATTCAACTGTACAGGGGTACCATGTAATAGGCCTTTGTTTAGTCCACCCATGCCATAGTGAGTTTTTTTGGTTGTTTTTTTTTTGTTTTTTTGTTGTTGTTTTTTTTGTTTCATTGTTCCTTAGGTCTCTTTTTGCACCCTTTCTATTCTGTTGATAGAATATCACTTACGTCAAGCATGTTGTATATACTTTCCACTATTATTCCAGTCATCAGTTTCCATGTGAGTGGTAGGCAAGATGTTGGCCAATAGTTATCATCCACATTCCCTTTCCAGTTGACATCCAAACAGGTATAGGAATCCTGTTGTTTATCATCACATTCATTTGTTTGGTGCTATTGTCATGCAGTGATGTCAGCTTTTTTACCCAGTAACCTTTGACCCCATCGAGTCCTGGTGGTTTCCAATTGGGTATTTTCTTTGTTGCCATTGTCACATTTCTCATTCTCTCTTTCTGTTTTGTTTCACCGCATTAACTTTTCAATTCCTTCAGCTATTATGCACCCCTATTGTGTTGTATCCCATTCCCCCAAACAACTTTTTCTGCCCATTCTGATAAAACATATATGTTTACTTCCTTTTGTCCTCTTGTGTCACATACTTAAACACTTCTCACACTTTAAACTATCTCCTTAATCATACAATGTGCCTATTCATTTGCACTGATTTCTCATTAGCTTGTTCATGTTCTTGTGTTTACATTTCTTGCAGCACCCTGCGTAAATTGTTCCCTGTTGTATTTTCATTATAAACTAAAAACCGTTCACAAATTTCTTCCATCCCTACTGTGGTAAACCTTTCATTATTCTTCTAGCTTGGTGACATAACCTTTGCTTTGTCACTCTTTGTAAATCCCCTCTCTTAACAAATGTTGTATATCCTTCTTCTGTACCCAGCTACATATCTCCCATTTTCATCTGTTGATTTGAGAATAAGACACATTTAATTGTTTGCACCACTCTATTGTGGCAAATACTTGATACCTGCCAGGTGAGAGACCTTCACTAACTACTCTAATCTCATTTGCATTGTTATATTCATTTGAATTAGACAAGTCACACATAAGAGAATAATGAATTTTAGGTTACACTACCACCAGTCTTTTTATTAAGACATTGTCTCTATGAGGGTTGCCAACCAAGACTTAAAAAGTCCCTCTCACCTATCAGACAGAGTAACCCCTGTCAGATGTCAGCCCAGTTTTTCAAAGTCTGGGAGAGGTGACTTGGAATTGGAGGTGGCAAAGGGTAATCTTAGTCTTCCATGTTGAAATTCTGCAACTGCATGCAATGTTGTGTCATACCCAAGACATTATTATTATTATGATGAAAGAAACATGCTTTACAACATTTGTGTACTTTAGTCCATTGAATATGCCAGCATCAAGCTATGATCCCAAGGTTAAGTCATGGACAGAGATCTTCTTAATAGATGTGCCATTCCAAGAAGCACCATTTTCTCCAGTTCCTTGATCCTAATATTACCAGGTGTTTGTTCAACAAACTGATTTATTTTTTTTAATAATAAGATTAAGAGCTCATGTTACAACTGGAATGTCAGTCATTACAGTGTTCTATATTTGGCCGATTTCAATTTTGAGATTTTTATGTTTTTTTATTTTTATTATTATTGTGGATATTCCATTTCGCCACAAAGCCATTTTTTAGGCTGGGACCTGGTCTTTTCCAAAGATCTGAGGTTTCCAGACCTTCACTTCCATCTCTTCTTCTCCTTTCTCTCCAGTACCTTTCACAGGATTTGTGCCATACCTAGCAGAACTGACTTTTGAATAGTTTTTAAAGATAAATTGACTCCGAGCATGGCCAGAAAGGGTGTCAGTTGCTCTGTAATTGCCCCCAGTATACCAATGATGATTGCCACAACAGCTGTCTTCACTTTCCACAGCGTTGAGATCTCTCCGGACAGCTCTTGGTACTTTATCTTTTCATCTTCCTTTGCCAGCNATTTCCAAATTTCCTTTCAAGTTTGGTTTTCAACAGCTTTTGGTGGTTGGTAAAGCTGTTTTCTTTTTTACGTTGAATAATATGATGACTTTTGCATGGACGATTAGTTTTCTTATTCTTTCCTGGGTGGCTCCAGTATAATACCTGTGGTAAGTAGCTTTAAGTGATGCTCTAATTACATTATTATCATCAGTATCATTTTCAGTAGCTGGATTTATTCCTATTTTTACTTGAGGTGTTAAATAGTTAATATCACTAATATTGGCATCCTCAGTGGTCCCAGAATTGCTATTTTCTATAATCGGTGTTCCATTGAATTCCCTTGCCATAACAATTTTTCGTTTTTCAACTCGACTGGCTTGATCACGTAATTTTTTTAATGTAAAGTAATTAAGTTCAGGGTGACTTTCATCCCAACATTTTTTCAGACGATTCATATAACCAATTTTAGGATCATCCTTGACTTTTACATAAAATTTGCATAGATCTTGATTTGGTTCCTAGGTCCATTTAAATTGCTTGCTACAGTCACGACTTCGACAATAACTAACAGGTTTTGATGCCATGTCATTTCCTGGTAAACTCACTTGCAAAAAATCCAATATTTGTGATTTATATGTAGTTAAATCTTAGTTTATTCCAACTTAAAGTTTCTTTTTGTGTAAACATGAAGGAAAAAACTTTAAATAAACCCAAGGAAATGATAGGATGATGAAGAGAAAGAAAAATTCTCATAATCACATCTGCTCTTTTAACACATCTGCACTCCACGGTGGCAAGTACGTACATTATAAACACCCTAGAGAACCTGGGAGTAAATGATAATTTTGTAAGGCAACATGGACCTCGCCCTCATTTTTTCCCTCTGTAATCCTGGTCCTTTGACATTGAAGGTTAACTCACCTTCTCTTCAATTCTTTTTGAAGGTTGTATTACATGAAAAGAAATGCTCTTGTTTCTATGGGTTCTATCTTGAATTTGTCTCTCTTTGAGAATAGGAGTCTCCCTATCCCACAATGCAGCATTCTGGGTTCGAAACATTTGGCGCTTAGAACAACGATGCATATGGCGGTTGCATTGCTTTGGCTTATTTAATCATAAAGGACATACCAATTCGAAAGAGAGACCATGTGGATTGCCATTTTTCCCTAGGAGTAATCATTTTTACTGTGTGCGTCAATCTGTTTTCTAAACAACCGTTATGAGCTCCAAGGCTGTTGGTATGTAAACGATTTAACGTTTTATAACATTCCGTCACAGGGGATACCCCACACTTTTCACTTCATACAAATCACACGTTTTTGTTGTCCAAATACTTTTTATGAGATTAATGTAATATAAAAGAGAGCTTGCCATCAGCAATTTTCAGCCCAGAGAGCATTGTTTTCAATTTTGCTTGCCTTGATTTGGATGGACAATTTTTAATGTTATGGTTATGTCTACAATTAACAAATGATGTCCATTTGACTAAACACATAATTAAGATGTATGAAGTACTGTGTTTTATACATGCAAGCATACATTGCTATTTTGCAAAAATGCATGTAGTTATATTTTGAATTTGGTAAGGTGATCTTAATTTCATTGCAGTTAAATATTATGTCAGTACATTTTGGATAGGTTCCTAATTTGCCCGAAAGTTTATTCATACCGGATATTAATGGCATTTATCAAGTTAGGGCCGGAGGTGAAGAAAACTTGCATCAGTTCTCTTAATTTGGGTTTGCGGTGTAGGGCGTAGAAAGATAGAATATTATGTCTAATAAAGAATGAGTGCTGACTAAATTAACGAAAAATAACATGAAAATTCTTGAATTTATGGACTCAGTGGAAGCCATTGATGTAAGATAATTATGTCGTGAGTCGCAAGCTTTTTCTCATCTACGTTTCGAGAGATACTTCTCCCATCGTCAGACAGCGGAACGATGAGAGAAGTATCTTTCGAAACGTAGCTCGGAAAAAGCTTACGACTCACGACATGATAAATATCTTAAATAACAAAAACATGTTTGGCTTTACCAAAATAGGTAAACTGGAACATTTACTTTTTTTTTCATTTTAGGGAATGTCAGTCTTAATGGTCGTACGTTTTGTAACAGAAAACTATACCCTCACATTGCTTGTTTATCCAACAGTTTATACACTTAAAGAATATTTGGAATACACCAGTGCCATGGGTAGATTTATATTTCTTACTGGCATTTCTTGCCTCAAGAGTAGGCTTCTATGTCTACTCTCATCAGATTCTTGAATCAATCAAGATGGAAAGTACCAAGCACAGTGTGTTTGGTGTGCCAGGTACTGATTTTTGGAGGATACCAATATTGTGTTTTTAGGCTGGGACCTGGTCTTTTCCAAAGATCTGAGGTTTCCAGACCTTCACTTCCATCTCTTCTTCTCCTTTCTCTCCAGTACCTTTCACAGGATTTGTGCCATACCTAGCAGAACTGACTTTTGAATAGTTTTTAAAGATAAATTGACTCCGAGCATGGCCAGAAAGGGTGTCAGTTGCTCTGTAATTGCCCCCAGTATACCAATGATGATTGCCACAACAGCTGTCTTCACTTTCCACAGCGTTGAGATCTCTCAGGACAGCTCTTGGTACTTTATCTTTTCATCTTCCTTTGCCAGCATTCTTACATCTCTTGGGATGGCAATGTCAATAATGATACACTCATTGAGTTTTTTCCTTACCACAATGATGTCAGGTTTTCTTGCTTCTATTTGCTTATCGATATATACATTAAAGTGTCACAGAACCTTCACTTCTTCATTTTCAACAACCTTATCTGCTCTGTGGTCATACCACACCTCAGTGTGAGGTAGTCTGTGTAGCTTACAGAGGCTCCACTGCACCTGTAACTTTGTCATGCCTTGACTTGTATTCAGTTCAAGCCAGTTTGCTGCATTTTCTGATGATATACAAAACAGTCTCATCCCTGGTCTTGCACATTCTACACAAAGCTGACTCTCTGATATGCTCGATTTTTGCTTTTCTATGGTTGGTATTCAATGCTTGGTCCTGGGCTGCAATGAGTAAGCTCTCTGTCTGTTGCTTCAAACTCCCTCTCAACCCATTGCCAACTTTTCTGAGCCAAAAATTCTTTTGTGTGCCTCACATACTGGCCATGCATAACCTTGCTGTGCCATCCTTCTTTGCATTTTTCTCTCTGTTTCTCCCTGAATATTTTCCTGTTATCTTCGATCTGCCTCCCGGTGTGCTGCCGTATTGTCATCATAATATTTGTTCTTGCCATTTATGTATGTAATCAGGCTCTGATCTTTGTACCTGACTGTTTTTAGGATGCACATCAGGACTCTCCTGGCATCCTCTCTTTGCACATAGAGGTGGTCCACATCCTCCCTTGTAGTGCCTCATAGGCATGCAGTAACTTTTGTTCTTTGGTCCATGTTCTCCAGTTCCTGCTGGTTCCAGTCTATAATTCCTCCTCCATATCTGACTAATGATACAGCCCAGGTGTTCATTGCTTCAATCAGATTGCCTGAATTCAGTTTAGACTTCAAGATATTATGTAGCCATCTTAAGTACTTTGTTTCTATTCTGCCTTACATGTCCTTGTGCTTGATGTTATCAAGCTCTAACATTCCCAGGTATTTGTAGCAATTGTTTGAATCAAGTGCTGATATACTCTCCTGATTCCCCAGAGCGATGCCATTGTTCTGACTGACCAACTTTCCCCTCTTGAGTACAGAGATGGCACACTTGTCTATTCCGAACTGCATCCCAATGTCATCACTGAACACCTATACTGTGTTCATCAGTGTTTCAACATCTTTCTTTGATTTACCAAATAGTTTCAGATTGCCCATGTAGAGGAAATGATTGATCTTCGTCTTCTTCTCAGTATTGATGTCAGTGGTATCATCACTGTTACAAAGAGAAGTAGTGAGAGACTATCACCTTGAAATATTCCTCTACTGATCTTAACCTCCAAGCTCTTCTCCTTTGCATTCTAGAACTGCCCTCTATGTTTGCATACTATTTGTCATGAACTTTCTTATCTTGGAGTCTATTTTGGACATCACCAGGCATTCTTCAATCCACAAGTGAGGCACCATATCATACACTTTCTTGTAGTCGATCCACCCCATTGGTAAATTGGTCCAATTTGCTTTACTGTCTTTCATTGTGGCCTTGTTGATAATCACTTGTTCCTTTGTTCCTCTTCCTCCTCTTGTGCATCCCTTGCTCCCATGGTAACAGGACCTGTACAGCCAGATGCTCATATATTTTGTCACTAATTGGAAATTGGATGGTATACCATATTTTCTCTAATTTAGTATGGCCTCTTATTTAGGGTGGCAATTAAAAATTGGAAAATTGTACAATTTATTTTCCTCTTATTAATAGTCCGGGAGTATTCCATAGAATTTTCAATTTTCTTCTTATTTAGTGCAGGAAGGGTCAAATTCTCCACTTATTTTAGTGCGGATAGATTTTATTTTAACCAGGTAAAAATAAGTTTAAAATTCATTTTAACACTTTATCCTTTCTTTGCAAAAAACTAACAAAAACTACAGGGTC
>RDPX01000097.1:146803-172775 GCA_003991215.1 Morbakka virulenta | reverse complement strand
ACATTTTTACCTTCAGTAACTGCTTCTGGATGGTGTTCATACCAGTTAGCTTCCGTTTCAATACAGAAGTGCTTACAAATCCTCCAATGCAGATATTGGCCTACTCTGTCGTGGCGATTTTTGTACTCATTCGGCGTTAATATTGAGCAACCTGACACAAGGTGATCAATTGTCTCAACCTTATCTTCACAAAACCTGCATTTTGGGTCAGCGCCATTATGCAAGATGCAAGCCTGATAATTTCTGGTGAATAAACTTTGATCTTGGGCTGCAAGAATAAATCCCTCTGTTTCCCCTTTAAGTTCGGAGCTTCTCAGCCACTGATGGGTTGCGATTTCATCTACATCAGCTTGTTTGCTTCGAGCTGCGAATTGTCCGTGCAGAGGTTTTTTATGCCACCTAGATTGGAGTTTATCTTGTCCAATTTTCTTAGCTTTTTGCTTTCTACGCTTTGCGGCTATTGTTGGTGATACATGTTCGATGTTTTCGTTTTCGATACCTAATTCGTGCGAAAATTTAGCTGATTCTTTCACTACAGAGTGTAATCTTTTAGAGTTTTCGTGTACTCTAACTAATCGAAGCATCCAATCATTGCTTAGATCTAGATACTGCAAGAGACCAACTGTCGATGTTTTATTATTATTATTATTATTATTATTATTATTATTATTGAGTGGTGGAGCAAAACAAGCCCATGGGGGACTCGGGTAGAAACCCTAGCAAACCCATCTGACTACCAGCCCGATAAGGGTAAACTGGGAGCATGCATCACACCCAAATGTGTGTGATATTGATGTAAATAAAAACACCACATGAGCTTGCAGTTGGGGCCTGTTTAGGTTTCCCAGTTTAGGTGACCCATTCTGCTTAAAGCGGTCTCCGTAGCAAGGCTTCACCCAAGACCTTAGGACTAAGTAACAAAGTAAGAACTTGGTACGCAGCCCTATGATGCTCCTCCACTACTCCTGCCTGTTAAACAAAAATGTGTGATGTGTCAGCACTTTCGGAACATGCACAACTGGTTAAGGTCAAGCAATTGACTGGCAAGTCTGTGGTTTGAGCGGGAATGTTTGATCTAGCCCATTCATAATTACCAGGCAAAACTAGTTCGTGTACCCCACCAATCAATTAAGACCAGAGGTCATACGTCTTACGACGCTATGCCACTTGCTGACAATAATAGTCAGTGCCTGGTGTAATTATCAGGGCAATTTGACTACACAGGGCAAGGGGGGTTAATGCCCCTTTTTATAAATTTTTATATCTCTTGTTTTCTTTAGTTGAAATGTGGTATTCAACAAATAGTAGAGTTGTATACTTAGGGACCCAAAGAAATTCATTTAACTGAAATTTGTGTTTGGAGTTTTATCCTTGTAGCTTCAACATAAAGTAGAAACACTTGAAATTGAAAGTGAAAATTTTTTATTCAACACAGCCCTTTTAAGACAGGCTGGCAATATCTTAATCACTCTTGAAATAAAGGAAACCAAAAGTAGATGCAAGACTCTGGGTCCCAAATTATGGAATAGGTTACCGTCGCACATTAAATTAAGTTCAAATACTAACTCTTTTAAGCACAACATCAAAAAAATTTTCTTTGAAAAGCTCCAGAAGAAAGAGAGCGATATCTACGTGTATTACTAAATATTCTATTTTCTTTACAGCACGGTTATTGATATTGTTTCCATTGGGTAATCATAGATTGTTATAGATATAGGGCTACTCAATGTCTGTCTCCTGTTATATGTTACATGTCCATTTACGTTACAAGGGGCCATAATGAAAATAAGGTCTTCATGATCTGTATTATGCTACCTCTGCCACCGTTTCTCTAGATTACCGTCCCGCCTGTTTGTTTCGTTCTTTTTTGTTTCTGTTTAGTCTTATTTTTTAACTATTTTGGATAACATCATGTATTAGGTTTTTACCATTTACCTTTGAACATTTGTATTTTTTTGTTAGTGGTGAATAAATACATACATACATACATACATACATACATACATACATACATACATACATACATACATACATACATATATACATACATACATACATACTAAATTTTCTGCAGAAAACATTTAATTTTAGTTTTACAAAGTTTTACATTGGTGTTCTCTGGTTTGAAGTGCATATGGCCTGGCATAATTTCCTTTCACCTGTCTTATTGGTTTACCATGGTCACATTTGGCACAGTGTTCAAAAAGTAGCCTTTTGTTTTTAGTGTTTATGATGTAACATTCTTGCTTTTAAAGTGATAAGAAATGAATTTGCCTAAAGGGAAACTTTTGAAACATTGACACAAAGTAAAAGCAAAATATCACAAAAGCTTTTTCTAAAAATTGCACAATATAATTCCAGCATTAAAAAGTAAAGACATATTCAATAAGTATAAAGCAGGACACTTCCTTACTTCCTTTGATACTCAACAATCCAACATAACATGTCATTGATGAAATTCCTTTTTCATTGTGTATTAAGAATGATATTCTGTAATACATTTTTCTTGTTGTTTGTAGAGGGGAAAGGTAACTCAGCTGATATTGAGGATAATTCGGATCAGCCAACACCCCCTAAAAAGGTATGATAGTACTGGGAAATGTGCCATTTTGTATCTTTCTTGCATTTTTTGTGTGTACTGGACAGTTTGGTTTTTAAGTCAATGCACAAACTATTGAAAGTCATGTAGAGAAAAGAAGAAATGCTTCGAAAGTGGAAGAAAAATGAGATGGTAACTTTGTAAGAACAAGGGAAACAATTTAGAGTACAATAGTTTTAGAGGAATAAGATATTAGGATTTGGCCTTTAAGTACTCAGTCAGTGCCTTGGAAGACAAGTTCCTATTCATGAATACCAGTTTGGCTTTATGCCAGGAAGAAGCATGTTTCATATTTATGAGTCAGGCATAAGAAAAGTTTCTCAGAAGGTAATTACAAACTGCTTTTGTTTTATAGACCACAAGACTGTAGAGTAGAGAATTCCATAAAATTGTATAGAGGTGTTTTCCAACCCCTCACCTGACTCATCAAGGTGATATTCTGAGGAAACAAAACCATGGTACACATGCCTTGTGGGGAAAGAAGTCTTTTGTCGATATTGGTCTTGATCAATACAAGGGTTCCTAAAGTCAAGCCCTCTGCCCTGTACTGTGTCTCTTGGTGATGGATACACTAATGTCAGAGCTAAGGGATGATGGTCTTAATGAATTTTGCAGCTGCTCTTTATAGATCATTTGGTTGTGGTGCCAAAAACAAAAAATAAACTTAAAGACAAGATATTTGCCATTGAAGGAAAAATGGAGCAAGGCTGAATACAGATAAATGTAGCCAAACAGAATGCCTGATAAGCAGGAGAGTAAGAAGAGAAGGTATTTAAGAAAGTTAGAAGAGAGGAAAATCAAAGAATACATCAGAGTAGCAAGTTCAGATACCCAGGTTCACTCTTTAAGGAAGAAGAAGGAATGGAGAAAGCAATTAGAGATCTGTGAGTAATTTTAATATGGAAAAAGTAAAAGTATGTCTTAGAAGTGGTTCCAAACTAGGAAATTACATTAAAGGTAGGAATAAATGTATTTTAAGGCCACCCTTGGATTGGTGCTTGTATAAGGTTGCAAACACATAGACTCTGGGGAAGGTTCTTTTAAGTATTTGACATTTTCATGGTTTACTTGATAGCAGGAATCTTACTAGGGGAACATGGATCAAGTTCCTATATTTAGAAAATCACCGAAAAATTGCTGTTTACCAGAGAAGGTAAGAGAAGATGAGAATAACAGTTAGTTGGAAGGGCAATGGAAATTAGAACAAGAGACAGTCTCAGCATAGGATGGGAAAGGGGGAATGGAGAGGCTGCATAAAAGATGACATAAGAACTCAACGTGCAAGAGAGGAAGATAGTCAAGAAAGGTACTTATGGAAAGGTACTTATTGAAAGGTTCTTATTGAACTGCCTATCATCAAGCAATTTTCATTGATAATTGTTGAAACAAATGAGAACTGTTAGTATGAATCATATAACTGTACATCTTATTTTTTTGCCTTGTAAGACTTCATTTATATATTTACAACTGCAACATATTTTAGTTTCATTCTTTTTAATTCTGCCAGGCCAATAGTGTGTGGCCCAGGAAGAGTATTTAAACATTCATTTGAATTTGGTTATTAATATTTTAAATTCAGGAAATATTCATTTGCAGTGGTGAAAAGCAATACAGTTCAGAAATTTGCTGCATGTTAACATTTGTATAGAAACACTATGTAAACCATAAACTTACATGTTGCTACTTCATTTCTCAGTTTTTGCTGTGACAAACTTTATGATCCGTTCTACTGCCCCTTATTTCAACTGCCAAAATTATTAATTAAATTAAAAGCTCTAATTAGATGTTTTTGGGGGTGAGCTGATTTAGGTGTAATTCAAATTCAATCAAAGTAATCATTAATAGCCTAGATTTAGCTAGACAGGCATTTGATATTGGTGTTAAAAAGAAAAATATATTGTTTATGTGCATCATTAAATTAGTTAAAATAGGAGCCATGGATTAATAGTTAGTGCAACTGCAAAGTAACCAAGAGGTTCGGGTTTGATTCCCCATGCAAGCAACTTTGGAACTTTACCAAAAAGAAAATGCCATTGGTTGGCATCAGGAAGGGCATCTGGCCAAGAAGTTCTTTACTGCCAAATCCGAGCCCCTACAAAGGGCACCATCTGAACCCCAGTTACTGGGGAAAATGATCTTTAAAAAAATTAAATTAGTAAAAATAAAAACTTCTAGCCTATTAATGAACTAAATTTNTGTGCATCATTAAATTAGTTAAAATAGGAGCCATGGATTAATAGTTAGTGCAACTGCAAAGTAACCAAGAGGTTCGGGTTTGATTCCCCATGCAAGCAACTTTGGAACTTTACCAAAAAGAAAATGCCATTGGTTGGCATCAGGAAGGGCATCTGGCCAAGAAGTTCTTTACTGCCAAATCCGAGCCCCTACAAAGGGCACCATCTGAACCCCAGTTACTGGGGAAAATGATCTTTAAAAAAATTAAATTAGTAAAAATAAAAACTTCTAGCCTATTAATGAACTAAATTTATTTGTCATCAACTGCATTCTTAGACTATATTGTAATAAATTTTGTATAAAAGGCAATGTACCATAGTGGTAGATTTTTAATGTAAAAGATGCAGAGTTAAAATAGTAAAGAATGGTCTCTGAAACCACTGAAATAGATAAATCAAGGGATTTTGTTGTCTGGGAGATGTAATAAAAAGACATTAATTTAGATACGAAAGGAAGTAGAGAGCAAGGCCAACCCCCAAAACACTGTTTGATTTAATTAAAGGAGACCTTAGAAAAAGGTAATTTAGCAGATGCTGGTAATAAAGACACATGACTTAAAAGTTTGTGGCAAATCCTACAAATACTAGGAAACTATGTTATACATGTGTCAGTTTATGGATTGTTGCGAACTTGTTAATAATTCACTATAAATATTCTTAGAAACATGGTTCTTTTTTTTTAAAGATTGTGTATGTCTTTTTTCCTCCTAGACATGCTTTTCAGTGGATGATTTTACAGCACTTACAAAGGACGAACTTTCAGAAAAGTATGTTGTGTTATAAAGGCTTAACAAGTTTAAGATGTTAATATTAAACCATTATAATAATTGGATTAAAGCTGGAAATGATTGGAAATCGATTTGAAAGAGGTCTTGTTTAGACCTATTGCCAGTTTTATCAGGACAGGGCTGCTGATCTACCATGAGAGAATTCATAGGCTTACAACAAGTGATTGGAAT
The DNA here is from genome assembly GCA_003991215.1 of Morbakka virulenta. NCBI lineage: Eukaryota > Metazoa > Cnidaria > Cubozoa > Carybdeida > Carukiidae > Morbakka > Morbakka virulenta. The sequence continues at coordinate 166,983 of RDPX01000097.1, read as the reverse complement.
AAAACAGATTTGAAACTACTTAGACTATCTGACATGTATAAAATTAATTTTAGTTTTATTTTTTCATTTGTAATTCATCATCTAGCTAGTAGTCTTAAGGCAAAAGTAGACTTGGTGTAACATCTGTTTAAGCTTGTGGGATTAATTGCTTTGCTAAAATAACTTGAACTTGCAACAGATTATATTAGAACCAGTGACATTATCAATAGACGTATAAAGCCATTAAGGAGAAAACATTAGTTCGCACACTGCCATTATATGTTGCTGTCTTCCAAAAAGTGTGTTTCAAACTAGAAGGTAGGATAACATTGAACCCGGAAAATGTAAGTAGTTATATTTACCCGTCATGTATTATGAAATATCAACAGATATTGAATGGTGCCAGGTGCTATTAAATGATAATGTGAAAAGAGTAATGTTGTTATACTGTCACGTGACACAATGTACTTTAATGTTTTATGTTAACTGCAAAAGAGGAAGGACCAGTATATATTAGCTCCCCCATACTTTAAGCATATAACATTGCTGTAGTTTTCTCTATGTTAAAAGTTATGTTATCCCTGGAGCATGTTCGAGATGGATTGTGTACAGTATTAGCAATTCAGGCAGAATATAGCCTTTTGTGGAATTACTTGCAGATGAAATCACGATTGTTTAAATGGTTCAAAAGATATGGCACTGATGGCATCAGGACTGTTGTATTTTACAAGGGCATGCTGAAAAGATGCCATTGTAAATTTGACATGTGAATCTGAATGTTTTTATTTTCTTGGGCCTTATCAGTTAGTCAAATATGGAATAATTTCACAGTACAACCGACAAGACAGTACATATTGTTAGACCACAAGTAGTAGAATGTGATACTTAAAGTTCACCTACTATCTCTCACGAGAGAATGTGCTAGTAGCTAAGTTATGACAGTCAAGCTTCTCATTTATTTTCTGAGGGTAGGGTAGGGTGAAGAACTGTTATTGGTTTCTTTTGAATTTTAAACTCTACAAAAAAGCTTAATGTATATAAGAACCTGTTTTGTATATACCGGATTTGACGTACGTATAAAACAGTGCACGTTTTAAAAGAATTATGGCAACAGAATCAAGCTTATAAAATGGATTGAAGTTAAGGGTTTTGTACACAATTTTTTCCAGGGTGTGTTTTCAGGCTAAGTGTAAGCATGCCATAAAGAACACTATCCATATTTTGTGCTAAAATGGGCAAAAGTCAGGATCATTTCTAATCTAATACTGGTATCAGAAACTTATTTAAAGGTCATTCTCATAAACAGTTACACTAAAACTTATGTAAGACTGATTAAAAAATTGTTTGGTTGTTATCAGGGTACAGTTTTTTACAGATGTTTACAAATAATTTTCTGTGATGTGATGATTAAAGAAAAATCTTTTGGTAATTTAATTCATTTACAATGGGGTGTTATATATGTAATTGAACTGCAATTCTAAATGCAGATATTGTATTATCCATAAGTAATGATTATTATCATTATAATCATATAGACTAATTTCAGATCAACTAACTTCAGTCCATGTTTGAAATAGTTGCATCATTGGAAGTATTGCTGCTTGAAGGAACATTTCTAAAGTAGACTGCATGTAATTTTCATTAACCTTCCTGTAACAAAATATCCCATTATCATAATTAGTCTCATATAGACAAATTATTTTAATACCCAAGGGGGCAGATTAATTGGAATATTATTAATTGGACCTAATACAAATCGAAAGTTTAAACAAATGTTTGTCAGGATAAAATGAAGTATTGAATGATCTTGCTTGACCTTACTAAAGTATTGCGTGCTTGGAATTTGCTGTGGTTACTCACCACCTGTGTCTAGCTCTAGCTATTTAAATTATTTGGGTGGTAGTTTTGTTTTCTTAGATTTCTTCTAAATGTTATTTAGCTATTTTATCCTTGGTCTCCCTCTGCCTCTCTTGCCTTTATTTTTGCTGTTAAATGGTTACACTTGCCTGAGTACTTGAGCAAAGGATATTTAACTGCCTTTTTCGTCTCTTTTGATGAAGACAGTGAGTATTGAGTATTTTTTCATTGGTAATGCTATCAGCCCGGAAGAGCCTTATATACTCTTACAGTAAAAAACATTTCTCTGCTGTCCTGAATTTGCTCTATAAATTTACATTTTTTGTCCACCATTCTTACCCGTGCAAAAATGTAAATCGTGCATATTTTCTGAAGGCCTGCTTTCCAATCACAGTTTTTCTTAAGTTCAGCTTTCATCTTGAATGATTCAGCTGCAAGATATAGAAAAGAGTTGGGTTTTTTTATCCTTGAAATGTTGGTCCATATGTTCGAAATGGATGCCTTTGGTTGTTAAAAAAACCATAGCCTTTAATACTTTTATTGAAACTGGTTTGCAGCTTTCTCATCTTGTACTTTATGCACTACAATATGTTTAGGATATTGTTTAGGATCAGCTGTGATAGTCATATCATCGTAATACTGTATATTACCATTTTCACCACCAATGTTAATTACAGCTTGTTGACTCCAGTTAAGCTTTGTAATGAGATGATGGGGTTTTTTTCCCCAAGTTAAGGCTTATTCAATTTTGAGCTTTGAATGCTTTATCCTATAAAACCCTTCTCATAATTTATCAAACACATGCACATGTTGCAATGGCCATAAAATTAAGATTGCATTTCTTGTGCCATTCTCCCCTGTAAAGCTATAGTGTTAATTTCAAACCGCTGGCTTTGTTTTGTTTTATCTGATTGTTATCTGGTTCATGAGATTTACACTTTGTTATTATCTTTTTCTTAGTGCACCTGTTGGATATGGTGCAAAAAATTGGTTTAAATATATTTTTGGGTTATTGGCTAATTCCTTTATATTTTCAGAGCAAACTCTGTACATCCGGTTATTACCCCGTTGTAATGTCATTTCAATGATGCTTACACTTTTGGTCCGACTTCATTATGCCATTAATTTTCTCTCCCGTTATTTTGAAAGCACTCCCGTAATCTTAATAACAATCTTCCCAGTTGTCTGGAGCTTCTTATACTTCATTTTTTATTTCTTTTGTTTTGATTATGTTTCTTCTTGCATTTTTTTGCATCTGCTTTTTCTCTTCATTTCTTCTACTTATGTACACTGATCTCTTAGCCAGTTTTTTCTTACCATGCTACTTGATTGTCTTGCCATAAAAGTCAACTCATCTGAATGTAATGTTGAGTGTTTATGTGTTTGTTTTTCTTCTTTCCTCCATTTTTTGTTGTCTTTTATTCGTCATCCAGTTTTGCCTACTTCGTTTTTTCTTGCTGGGGTACTAACTTGTTTGTTAATTCTGTGGGGACTGAATGTAAAACCCTCCGATCTGTTTCACGCCCTCAATTGCTCAATTTTTCATCGTGTTTTGTGTGCTATACTTCAGTTCTGTAGGGTTCCATGAGCTTAGTAAATGTTACTCTTACTTGTTTTGTGCCTTTCTGGTTCACTTTGTTTTAGTTGAACTTTATTAGCCACATTAGGTGGTATCTGGTCGCTATAACAGCCTGCATCATAATTTGCCATTGTCTACTGTGCCTTTTCTAATGCGTTTATTAAGTGCAATAAAATACGTTGGTTGCTATGCCAGTTGAAATTCAGAGAAATCTAGAATATTTCCAAAACCTAATATTTGCGAGCGTGAGATGCATGGTACCATCAAATTAACGTCATCCTCGATAATTACGATTTGGTTAACATGATTCTGAAAGCTGTAGTAGTAGTGAAGTAGTAGTGCCAAGACGGGGATAGTGTGTTGTGTTTTTTGAAATACACACCGATTTCAAAGGTAAAACTCAAGTGATGAAGGCCGGTTATGATGACAAATTGTATCCGTACGATTATCATGACATGTCATCTCAGTTGTGCTTTGAGCTTCTTTAATCCAATTGCCTTTGTTACTTTTACTAGTAAAAATCAAGTCTTTCAGGCACTGTTGTTTCTAAAACGCATAGCCATTACCCATGACCCGACTAGCTTTTGTATTATCTGCGTTCTTATTGCCTGTTGTAATTTGAGATATCTAAGACTATGGTACATCATACACCATAGATGCCGACCCAAGGCCACTCCAGTGTGGTTCTACCAGTGGAACATCAGTGAAGAGCATCAGCAATGGAAAACAGGTCGCCTGAAGGAAAAGAGTGATGGTGGCGACAGTGGCACTACTGTTTATGAGTTGAATATTGAATACCGCAATTAAAATTGCATCGTTTTTGGCCATAAGGCAGAAAAATGATATTTTGCTTCTGCCAGGTTAAAATGCAACACTGTGTAGTTCTGATTTTTGGAATAAAAATTTGAATTTTGTTGCCATATTTAATAATAAACATTGTTTTGTTTGCTTTCAGATGGAAGGAAATTGAAAAATATATATTGTTTCTTGAGGATGACAAGAAAGATGTTTCCCAAGGTAATTGCAGTTGTCGAGATAGTTAGGGCACGACTGAAGCAAAGCCAGAATTGGCAAGTGCCGCACTTTTGACTCATTGTGACTGGTGTATTCGTGAAATCGTTTTTACTGTCGTGAGATATTTGCTAATACAATGCTAATCAAACATCTTTGTACAAGTGTAGTTATGAAATATGTATGCAAAAGAGATGGGTTAAAAAGTATATAGAGAAGTATGGAGTAAGTAAGACTTGTTAGGCTAAATTCAAGCTAACGTTTTTAAGGCTTTCATAAGGATATTCTTATCAAACCAAGTTGTCAGCCCTGTGTTTTCAGTTATAATTATTTTTTACGTTGGATAGAGGGAGGTGTTTTTCTGCTCTTTCTGTGAGATGTCTTACTCCTATATAGTTGGTTAAATAGAGATAGAGATCTGGGAAAAGATTGTGTTGCAAGGGGCAGTGGCGAAAATTTTTTAAAGAAGACACGAAAATTTAAGTTACTCCCGACTGGATTCGGAAAAGAGCAGTCGGTTTCATAACCGTCTGCTTTAAAAACCTGGAGCTGGTAATGAAAGTAGTAAAATACCAAGAAATTACCGGGTCCCATTCTAATTTACTTTGGGATTGTACTGATATGAAGTAGAGATTGTATTTCAGAATTGTATCTATAATTACTGCTTGGCAAATGATGGTCAGGTAGATTTTGTTTGTATATTCTTTTTTCAGATGATCCATTGTCAGTAAGGGGAGAAGAAAAAACAAAAGCTGCTCATCCGGATTCTACACCAAGAGAGAATGTTTTAGTCATGCGTTTAGCAACTAAGGAACAAGAAATTCAAGAGCTACTTGTAAGTACTAGAAATTAGCTTTGATCACTGTAAAAGCTTGAAAATACAAGCATCGCATGTTTTTTGGATAAAGGGTATTTAAAGAGGTTTGTACATCCCTATTTTTTACAGGGAAGTTTTTCAACCCCACTCAAGATTTTTTTAATGACTTTGAAACAAAGCCCACATGTCCCGAATATGATTGACTTTCCTTAGAATTATTTATATTGGTTTTTCTTTAACAGACTAGTTAAGCTAGCCACATGACAATTTTACCACCATTAAGCAAGTGATAACAAACAGATGTCTACAAATGCTTTTAACCGTCATTTTTTCCTGTACGTGTGCTCTTCGATTTAACTCGTTTATCCTATTAAATTCTTGACACTGGGTTCTTTGCTTCCAATTGATGCTCACTGATTGAGTACAGAAGAGCCGTAGAGCAGTGCTGGCTGAAATTGAACTCTTTGTGCCTTTAACCGTGCTAATAATGTAGGCATGGGTGGTTCTGTCAAAAATATACTGGAATATGATGATCTAACGTAATGCTTGGGATCGTATTTTGGGCGAGGGCAAGGAGCCCTTTTAGCCCCCCTTACCAGAGTAACTGGTTAAGTCATCAGCAGCAGGCTGGTGAATGCCGGAGGGCAACAATTAACAGACCTCTTGACTGGTGTAGATCGCGAGACTGTTATTAAGTCTGGAACTGCAACATCTTAAGAAATGTTTGGTAGCCAGTGTCTGCTGTCGCCCCATTTAGTGCCACCTCCATCAGTATACGGCACAGTTAGTCGGCCTCTCGATTCTCTGCGTCTGGGTGATAGTTTCGACGATCTATATACTATTTTCAATTTTTCTTATGACAATTTGAACCAAAAGAAAGCTCCCATTTCCCGGCCGCCCTTTATTGGTCGCTAAGTGAGAAGAATATCTGGTACCATAGCTAACTCCACATTTAAAAGTGTAGACTCCAGGTTCCCTACACAGACCTGGAAAATGTTTTTACCGTGAAGAAATCCCTTTGCTTGGCTTTTCCTCACTTTAGCTCATCTTATATTCTTGCGCCTTGTTAGATATACCTCAATTGAAAATTTTAAATTTTTCAGGGCTTTCAAGGTTAACACAACAACTAACCCTCGAAGGTGTTTGCCTTACATTAGCCCACTTTGTACCTTCATCCCGTGAAATAAAATGACAGTTTTCTCTACAAGTTTGTAGTTTGAAACAATGATTCCCAGAGGGCTTTAGCCGTTGTCTTGCCCTTAGAAGGTCTCAGTTCCGTTGAATGTACTCTACGGACCTTCCAAAGTCGCTCTATGTGTTAATGACCTTTACACTGGATTTATAATTTGGCTAAGTAGGTCTGAGAAAGTTATCAGGCTCGCTGTTCTTTTTGAATTCTGGTAGAATTGATGATCAACAGGGATACAGTAGAAAAACAAAATGGTAAAACATTTGCTTTCATCAATTTACAAAAAGTAATTGGTACAGTAGTCCCTCCCTCATGCGACCACCATGCAAATGAAATTTGACTGCTTGTCAGAGGTGGTCGCTTAAAAGACGTTTTCCACAAATTTTATACTGTTTGGTACATATACTTTTTTGCTTACTATTTTTTCATAATGGAATTACAATTTGATATAAATAAGAACACGTTGTATACATTTTTGAAGTGCAGAATAATCATAATATTTAGACCAAATCAAAATCGATTAACATTTTAAGCAAAAAAAAACCCCAACGATTTTTAACGCCTTCTTTGATGTTTTCATACGGTGAAGAATTATACCCTTAACTTGAAAAATATTGGCCCAACATATCGTGATCTTCTCTTCTCTTTTTCAGTGTGGATGATGTTTGAAATCATCCCTTATGACTGTTTCATGCTGTTAAGGTATGGTTATGTCGGGTACTTAGTTAGCGTCAACAAACCCGCCATAAACTCCACATGTGCTACTTCTGCCAGTACGTCTGAGTAGTTGCATGCTTAAACACATCCACGAAAAGAAGGTTAAATTATTGGGAGCATTGGGTGATATCAAGAATATAAAACTTCGCAGACATCATTGCATTCACCAAGAAGACGGGAAGAATGATGTAGAAGACGTTTGCTGTACTTTAGCTAAGGGGTCTCAATGATGTCTGAATCCAGTGGTTGTTGGTGATGTCTGATGGGGGAGGGGAAGCCTGTATATGCTGTACATTAATAGTAGGGTGAGCCATGCAGCCCAGCTTTTGCTCTTGTATGTAACGCGAAACGTACTGGCTGTTCTTGCTTTGAAACAGCGAAGATTCTTAAATCACCTAACACGAAGAGATGGGATCTTCCAACACTTGCTATTGGGAAGATTTAAGCCCTTACTAGCCGAGGTTTTTTGGCTAGTCACCCTTTGGTTTTCACAAGGTTTAGAAAAATGAACGACCACAAATTTGGGGCGCAGTGTTTGGACGCACAACACATTAAAATACTTGTTTATAACTTTACTTAACAAGATTTTCTTTCAGTCGTTTTTGGCAGTGAGATCGACCTTGACGACCTTGACGACCTTGTCACCACTCAGGGCAACATGGCTGATTCTTTAGTATTGCTGAAACATCTCTTTTACGGTGACATCACGTGATCAAGCTTGAGTTGGAGTTAGGTTGAATGTTTACCTTAAGTTATTTTCTAAAATTTACAGGAATGAAATTTAGATTTGCACATAATTTTGAAAAACGTGGCCGTTAGTCGGATTAGGGGAAATGGTCACTTCGAAAGAGGCATTTTGATAGGAAAATAAAAGGCTAATGGATGACAAAAATGACTGTTAAGAGGAGGTGGTTTACTGGAAGATATGTCGTGAGGTGGGACTACTGTAGTGAGGATGATACCTGATACTGTTTTATCGTGACTGAATTTGACAAAAGTTCCAAATTTTATTCTTTAAGGGACAACTGCATTACCTTGGACCATAAATCCATGAAGGCCATGTAAAAGAGAGCTCTTTTGATCATTCCGAGCATAGAATCTTCAAGAATATTCTGGCTGGTCTTCATTTCTGGGTAAAATTGACTGAAGAATGTAATGACTTTCCTTAGCAGGTCTGTTGTGGGAAGCAGACCAAAATTTAGAAACGTCTTAATCATCACTGCACCGTGATCTACAGACAAAACCGGTTCAAATGACTCATAAGTAGCAAATACCAGAAATTGATAGTCAAAAAGTTTAAACTTGTGTCGATGTCACTAATCATCATCATCATCATCATCATCATCATCATCATCATCATCATCATCATCATAATATTCGGTTTAACGTCCGTTTTACATGCTAGCATGTGTTGGACTAATAATAATTTAATAATTTATAATAATAATAATAATAATAATAATAATTTCTGATATAATTTAAATGTATTGCAGTATGATGATATAAAATAGTCATATAATATTTTAGTTACCCTGAAAGAGCCAGTACAAGAGCACTACCTTTGCCAAATAAGATAAAACTCTATCATTAATAATTATTATGCTTAAAAATTAAATGTATTTATACTGTATTTTTTTGTTTTTGCAAGACTATTGTTNATATTCGGTTTAACGTCCTTTTTGCATGCTAGCATGTGTTGGACTAATAATAATTTATAATAATAATAATAATAATAATAATAATTTCTGATATAATTTAAATGTATTGGAGTATGATGATATAAAATAGTCATATAATATTTTAGTTACCCTGAAAGAGCCAGTACAAGAGCAGTACCTTTGCCAAATAAGATAAAACTCTATCATTAATAATTATTATGCTTAAAAATTAAATGTATTTATACTGTATTTTTTTGTTTTTGCAAGACTATTGTTAAGTCATACAACAACTTAAGACGATATTTATGCGACTACCCATTACTACGTATAAAGCACTGTGTCATCGAAAAGGCAAATTGAGCGAAAAAATCTCGCTTGACATGTATCTTTTCTCCGGTCTATTGGATTGAGTGAGAGACTGATCAAGACGCTTGAGAACTATCCATTACTTGTCTTCTGGTTGGAAATGGCTTTTGCAGATTTGTATTGTATCGCTCTGTAATTGTCTTTTAATTTTCCCCACCCATACTTGTTTAATCAGCGACCGCTAAGCTGTATGGTAAATAAGTATCCGACAACGATAGAAAAAAACTGGATTTTAATCAACTAAAATTTCTTTGTGCTTCCCTAATTTGATCGAGTGTACAGGGTCGCACTTCAATGATTACGGTTTTTCTTGATAAAAAATATAGAACAAAAAAGAGCCCTCTTCCCTCTCCAAATATTCTAGGCCATTTTTTTCTATTGACTCGTTTTTCTCGACGTCTTTTCCCGCTTTTTTGTATGCTTCTTTCAAATGATAACGTAACCACTCTATCACTTTAAAGCCCTTCCTCGCCACCATCATGGATTCCTTGTACATATGATACCTTATAATTAACATAAGTCACATAATAAGTGCAAAAGGAATAAAAAGTGTCATTAGTAAGGAAAAAATTCAGAATTTACAATATTATTTTATTGCCTGCAAGTTTTGTTATTGCAAGGTATGGGGGTATTTTGAGTTCTTTAAGCAATCAGTATGCGCTATCACAGATACGGAATGTCGAACAGATATTGTTTAACTGACTTCTGCAACACCGTCGGAGTGGAAGGGTCACAAATAGTTTATCGAGACAACAGCGCTTGTTTATTCACGATCTTGTTCAAGTGTAAAGTTATACTCTTCCCCGGGCAAGTGTTATTTACTGGCGAGTCATAAGTTGCACATTTACTTAACTTTTGAAGAACTGTTTCATGTAAAAGTTCTTAAGCTGGTACTGAATTTCTTTGCCTTTTTAATGTAGGCACAAATAAACGAACTGAAACATTCACAGAATCCAGCAACCAGTCAGCTCCGATCAACCCTTCTGGACCCAGCTGTAAATCTTCTCTTTGAAAGAATGAAAACAGAACTAACAGAATCAAAGGAAAAGTTGGAGCAAGCTCAAAATGATTTAAGTGCATGGAAATTTACTCCAGATAGGTAATAATCTCGTCTTTGTAACGTGATGATATTTGATAAAAATCTCATTAGATTTATTATTTTAGTAGTTTAAAATTTTTCGAATCTGTGTATGTTGGGTGTGGTGTTGGGGTGTTGAACTGTAGGAACCAAAGGAGAAGTTCCGTAGGTAAGCGTAAGATGTAGTTGTAAAACTGAAGTAGCCTAATATCATGTCTTGTATCTGTACAGTCAGCAACGTGAAGGAGTTAGTATTAAAATACATAAAAAAAGATAATTGGTGAAATGAAACTATTAATGGTGGATTCATAAAGACACAAAAGAAAGCGTTGAACTTTAGCGAAGCTGAGAATTACAACCCGTACGTCTCGTCTCGTCTCGTCTCGTTTCCTTGCTACTGCTCAAACTACTACTTACTACTTTACTACAGTATAAAGTCGAACCACAGTAAATTATTTATTTGCTTGGACTACATGGATTATAGTGTACTGTTATACGTTTTGTCGTCATTCGGAATTCGACACCTTAAGTAACCATGGTGTTTTTAGATACTTACATGATAAAAAATTGGAATTAGTTTAGATCGTTTTCTTTTACAGTGCCCATCAGTTTGTATATACTTGGTAAAAAGTAGAAGTAATGTGGCAAGAGAAGAATGTTTGCATGGTCTTAAATGATTATAAAGGAGTGTAACGTCATGATGCGAGCGTGTGGAAATACACCAATAAAAGGATGGTTCAACTGCGTACCCAAATACGAGGCACATCTGTACTTTTCACTTCCTTCCAAATCAATTTCTTAATTAACTCACAAAACGCGTCACTAATCTAATGCTGAATCTATTTACAATAATGATGTTCTTGTACAATTCGACTTGGATAAGGAATAATATAGCTAAAAGGACTGGTAACTAGAATGATGTGGCATAGCTATATCTTACGTCATTTCACAATGGCCTACGAATATATGGGGTGATTGTGTGACCACGGATACGTCATAAAGGGAAGTAAAAGCTGGCTTACGATGTAGCTTTTAATGCTTGAAGTAAGAAGGTATAAGGCATGGTATTTTCACATGGTTTTTGAAAGGGTAAGCTGTAGCCTGCTATTGCTATTTAAAAGATCGAAAAGCATTTTTTTTGTTTAAGAAAATTGATGCTCCAAGGCAGTGGTCGATTTGAAAGAACCAATTTTTTTACTTACAGAAAATCATATACATAACATGGCAGTTTCTCTAAACCAGACACGTATTATGTTGGGGAGAATTTACAACTTTAAGTGGATTTTTACCACTGTATTAGATTTGTTACTGTATTTTTCCTTGTCGTCGGAGTAATGTTTGGCAGGTAAAAGGGGGGCATTTTTGTAGTCATTTACCAGCCTTAAAGAGCCGAAAGGTCCACGTGGATATAAGCAGTAATTTTCAGTTGTTCCAAGATAGTTTGACACTCGAACCAACATAATAGGCAGATTTATGACCTTAAATATTGGTGTATCTAAAAATTCCGAGAACGGTCATTTTTAGATATGAGGTATCATTGCAGCAACAATAGATGCTTGGGAGCACAGACTTAGATCAGATACTCTGAAAAGCAAGCACTGCCGAAAGACACGTGCAAACCGCGACAGGGAAGGAATGAGGTGCTTCTGACAAAGAACTTCACGCAAAGACCACGTTCGAAGAGCTTATGAAGAAAACTAACTTGTCATACCCTATGAAAGGCCTTTGAGTTTATCGAAAAATAAATAGATGTATAAATTAGTTGATGTGGTCAGGAGATCCCCCAGTACACTTAATTTGCGAAAGACAGACTGAACATCAACAAAGAAATGTACAAGTTACAAAGGCCGGAGCCTACTTGTTGCAGATGCGCCCTTCCCATACTGCTAACAGTTAAAAGGAGACTAAGGAGATTGTTTCTTTAGATAGGAAGACCCACAATTGTTTTGGAAAACGATTGTGTGTCGAAACATTAATGGCCTTTCATTAGGATTAGAGAGAAGACTTGACAAGGGAGAGCTTGTTTGGCTTAGAGCAAGGAAGGCACATTCGAAGCACCATATTGCGAGGACTTAATATTGTAGACTGATCAAAGGTCTACACATCACCTCGCTACTAAATTATGACGTTGTAAAGATCCAACAGGCATCAGATGATAAAGTGTAAGGCGTAGTCCTCTTTTCTGATAATTTTTCGTGTGTTCGTAAGGTGGGAAACCCCATTAAAATCAAAAGACTGGAGCCCATTGGTGGGACAAAATTTGATTTTAATTACAATTTTTATTTCCGTTTGTTAGACTAGAAATGCAGCGGCATTAGCCGTTCTTAATGTCACGTACTACCTCTCACCAGTAATAGATACGTATTGATTGGTTTATATTCCTGTAGAAACATAATAATTTTCTTTCTGCGTTTTTATGTCTTTTAAAGTGTGACTGGGAAAAAATTGATGGCAAAGTGCCGAATGTTGATTCAAGAAAATCAAGATCTTGGGAAGCAATTGTCCCAGGGCAGACTGGCACAATTGGAAGCTGAATTAGCTCTTCAAAAGAAATACAGTGAAGAGCTAAAAGGAAGTCAAGATGGTAATAGCAAATATTTTATTTTGTGACAAGTAAGACTGCCTGTATGCTGATAATGGCCGTCATGATGGAATCATCGTTTATTTTATGTTTCTGACTTACGTTTGTTGCTCGATTGAAGCATGCATATGCCATCAGCTCACTCAATTAATACGCGCATCGCTTGTCACTTCTGGAATAAATAATATTTTTACCTGTTTTTTCCCAGTTCGATTAAAGAATAACTCACCTTTGAAAACCTTACGCATCAGGAAGCGTTTAACTTCAGTGCAGAAAGAAAATATTCAAGTGTTTAATAAACAAAAACCATTTTGAAAGGAAGAAAATGACAAAGGTCAAATAGTACAAAATTTTTACAAACTGAAATTACAGCTTAAACGAATATTTTAGTCGAAGATAGATTTTGAATGCTTACAAGAGCAGAAAAGGATTTTGAAAAAATATTTTCCAAATTGATTTTATTCTATATCTACTCTTTGTTCATTTTTAGAGAATATTTTCTTCGTTTTATTTCTTTTGTGCGTTATGTTCTTAAAATTTTTTAAGGAATATGCCCCAGAAAATATGCTCACACACCTTACAGTTTTTGGGTACTACTAACACAAAAAACTTTGAAAATTGACGTTACCTGCTAATATTAATCATGTAATTAGGATAAAACCTTAAAACAGACTGTCGTAATGTAATGTTACCTCGCCTTCCTTGTGGTCATGTGATTACCCTAGCGCGTCTCCTAAGTGTTCTCAGTCGTAAAAACGGGGTTATGTAAGAGTTACAAAATGATATACTGAACTTTTTATCTCGAACACTTGACCAACCCCAGACTTAAGACCGTTGAATTTACTGCAACAAACGGCAGTTTATTTTTTATTTTTTTCAGACAGTTTTTGGTAAAGTATTCTTATTTATTATTCCCCACCTAATTCCGGTTGGGAGTAGTTTGTTCCATGACAGAAGTTCTCGTGTCGTTTTCCAGGGTGAAAAAAGAATGAGCTATTTTCTGCTTAATTTGTTGCTTTTTGTGGGGTTGGGGGTTTTTTGTGACGAGGAAGTTTTGGGGGTGTTGCATTTTTGTGAAGTGTAAAAACAAGCACAGTGTACTGCTACAACCTTTTCAAATTTTGAACGATGCAACCCCTTAGAACTTCAATGGTAACACACGGTATGAATTGGTAAGATTTATTGATTGAGAAGGAATGTCTGTGCGAGGCTGAATGTGGTACAAAAAGATAAATTTTCTCTATTTTGGCACGTAGTTTACACCAGGGCATTGATTCTGCGAATAACGTTGTTTAAAATTTTTGAAATTAGCTATTTCAAATATATGTATTGTACTTATTTATTATCTCCTCAGCAGTGTGTTTTTGCTTGTCATTGGCCAACTTGGGCATTTCGGGGAACGGAAGGGGGGACAAGTAGAACTCCAGGAACTAGCATTCTTTTTCAGGTTCCATTGTATCGAGTATTTCTGAATTACAAGTACTTTTATGCTGTCTTTATCATTCTTTTGCAGAGCTAAATGAATTCGTTATACAATTAGACGAAGAAGTAGAGGGAATGCAATCAACTATCTGTGTTCTTCAACAACAATTGAAAGAATGCCGAGCAGAACTTCAAAGGAAGACCCAGGAGGTCACGTCATTGAATGACCAACTAAATATTTCAATAGATTTAAGAAACTTGCCTGAACATGCAACATCTCGTGTTGACAGTTCGGGAGGAGCAAAAGAATGTAGAACTAGCAAGGAGATTACTGAGAACTCAACAGTTGATAATAGAACTAACTGTGCCGACGATACGACGAATGAACGTAAAACTGACTGTTTAGATAGGACAGACTGTGATAGACAATCCGAAGATATGATTGAGACATATGCCCGAACAATATCAATTATTCAGCATGGCATCGATGCCAAGTCAAAGACACCTAGCCCACAAAAGATAAAAACTGCTGTTTCTCTGACAGAAAATGAGCCTGTGAAACAGTCTCTGAACCATAAGTTAAGGACGAGAGATTCGAAGGATCTTGATGATTCTGAAGCGGGTAATGAAAATGTCGATGGGGGTGTTCTGACTGATTGTAATGGAGAACTAGTCGCAGTGGGCGATAGATAAGGGGTTAAGGAGTAGTCATTAAAGACAACTCTGTTATTCGTTGGTCATTGAGATTATATACATCGTGAACCCACCCTGAAGTGGTGTAAAGAAATGTGCACATCTCTGAAAACGCCTTTTGTTGGTAATTCTTTATTTTTGTTTTTTTTCCCTTTAACAAGTGTGTTTAAAAGTCAGAATGGTAGCTGCGAGTCTTTTGTGCTATCCTGCCTGTTGGTTTTTGATTTTACTGTCAGATGTACTTTAATGATATTACAGACGGGCTCTTTGTAAAAACGTCGTCGGTATTCTATCACTTAACGGTGTAAAAGACCCTCGATCACAAAAACGTGTTGTGAATAGATGCAGCTCATTTGTAATGAAATTTAGGTTGTCCGTCTTTTTAATGTTGTGCCTTTTGCGATGTTTAACCAACAATTTTTCTTTTTGCCGACGCAATACAGTATTTGATATAAAACAAATATAAGATTTTCTTTGGAGACTAGTTTCCCATTGATAGGTCGGTCAAACCCTTGAATGAGAATTTTTTGTTACTCAGTACCATCAGTTATCATTCCTTGAAGTCATTGTGAATCGCGAATACTGAAATACTTGACATCAAATGAAATTATTAGGGGTAGTGTAAATACCGAAGAATATGATCAACACAAAAACTGACTAAGAAATTATAAAAATGATGCGCAAAGCGCCACTGCACTTATCCACATAAGGAACTTTAAAATATGTGCGCTAACATTTAAAATTTAAACTTTCGGTAAAGGAATATCTGTGTATTTTTTAGGTTGGGGCATAACAAAAAGTGGATGTAATAGTTTGTTGATTAAAGGCTGGATAAATATGTTGTGAACTCGCACAAATACATACATACATACATACATACATACATACATACATACATACATACATACATACATACATACATACATACATACATAATATCCTAACCAGGGTATTGTGAAGAAGTGGACAGTCAGTTGCGATGGTGGAGTTTCTTCGTTTTGTCTTTTGTTGCGTGTTTGTGAACAAATTTTGCTAGGGGAAAGTCGACATTAGAAAGCAGGATATGTTGAACTTGTAAACTTTAATCATCAAAAGCAGCAAAATTGTGATTTGAAGACGGCTCTTTCTTAGTATCATGAAACAACGGTAAATTTATCTCGCAAAGACAGGTGGCCGCTTCAGATGTTAAACACGCTTGTCCTTCACTGGTTGAAATGCTTACGATTTTGTTTTACTCAGGTTTTACATTGTTTTTGTTAAATTACTGAACTGAATAAACTTGGCTTCATGTAATTGTCATGAGTTGATTTTCACTGGTGATTTAAAACTAATTTTCTCATGCTGACGGGACTTTTACAGATTATTATAATGTGATGGTGTTGGTGAACAGGTGCCATTCCTGACCGCGACAGTTGGCTTGTCAGGGATTTCCATTCACGAAATCGAACCCGGAGCCACTTGATTTACGTGTGGTTTACTACCCACTAAGCTAATATTATCCAATGGCCAATACAATTGGTTGGTTTTGAAATTATGAAGTGGTACACCAAGATTATATGCCTCCTATTTCCCATAGCCTAACACGTGCCCCAGCTGGTATCTTTACCCCAAAGTGTGGTCTGTCTGGTTTATTTAAGTCGATCGCGTGGGGAGTGCAGGCATTGCTCCCTGGTTTCCTGAACATAACGTCAGCCGACCATTGTGCTTCGCATGATTTTGAATACCTAACCTTTTGGTGTGAAAACTCGTAATACACAACGATGAAAAACATTCCATGGTGCTTTTGGGACGTGGGCACCTGCAGCTGTTACTCATTAGGGAAAAAAGCACTGATCGAGGTGAGATGTCAATTTCCTTATCAGTATTCTGTGACTCAGTTGTCTGGTTGTGGTTTTTTTAAATCTTGTTAAAATATGCGATATAAAATTACAGGAAATAGTTCACCAGCTCATGACGCAAAATTCCTCTAATGACCATTATTTTAACCGAGATGAAAACGGGCTGGACACGCATCCCGCAATCCAAGTAGATCTCTAGATTTTTCCATCTCGAAGAACAATCTGCATTTGCAAATATTGATAAATGCAGCTAGTTGGTTTATTGAGTTTTTGTTTTGTCTTTTTTTCCTTTTCTGATTTNTGTCAATTTCCTTATCAGTATTCTTAACTGTTTATAACAACTCAATGAATTTTTAATTCTGTGACTCAGTTGTCTGGTTGTGGTTTTTTTAAATCTTGTTAAAAAATCCGATATAAAATTACAGGAAATAGTTCACCAGCTCATGACGCAAAATTCCTCTAATGACCATTATTTTAACCGAGATGAAAACGGGCTGGACACGCATCCCGCAATCCAAGTAGATCTCTAGATTTTTCCATCTCGAAGAACAATCTGCATTTGCAAATATTGATAAATGCAGCTAGTTGGTTTATTGAGTTTTTGTTTTGTCTTTTTTTCCTGTTCTGATTTCGTGGTTTTGTCTTTAATTAAAGTAATTAATTTTCTTTTCTAAAGAATCTAATTTATGGATGAGTCACACCCTTTAATAAAAAGTGCAGTTGAAGTTATGCAAGTGAAGTGGTTTTTGGCGAGTCTAATGCTAGGACCAACACTATTTTTGTTGCCTTGGGGGTTTTTTTGTTGTTTCTACCTTGCAATCTGCAATTTATTGGCGTTAGCTGTTGCCCTTCCTTGTAATGTTAAAGAAAGCCCAGACCAAGTTGTTTTCCAGGGAATGAAATTCACAAATTTGTACAGTGGACCACAGTAAAACGAGCTGCAGATATTAATTCAATTTAATGCACCATTTGCCTGAGCGCTTGCAAAACGCTTGCAAGCTCTTACTAAATTCAAGATCCACACCTGGGGAAAAGAGATATTTGAAAAAATGTTTTCGGTCTGCAAGCTTAATACTCGCTAACAGTGATTTAAAACAAACTGGCTGCAAAGTTACTTGTCAGTTGGTTAAAAAGATAATTTTTATTAGCTATGAGAACTATTTTGTGTGAATTCTGTTGCTTTTGCAATATGGATACCGGTATTAATAAGCTGATTAAGTATGGGTATGCTACTTGGCGGTTTCACTTATTCTTATCCTCCGGCCGGTGTGCATGCAGGCAAATGGCTTCCACAAAGCCTTCTATTTTTCGTCTGCCCTTTAGCTTTCTTGTCCATGTCACCATTACAGTTCGCTCGAGGTCCTTTGTCCAACGGGCTTCTTCTCTTACTCTGGGTCTAGTCCAACCTCTTGGTGTGGCATACTTTTTCCATCTGTTCTTGACAGACTAGCCTAACCACGTCCCTAACACATTGCCATTTCATTCTTTTAACCCTCCACTGCCTTGTCAACTTTTTGTATGTCGGTTTCTTTACTCCACTTGTCTCTAATCGTGGTTTAGAATCGATCTCGATGTTTCTCTAAACAGCCATGATTCACACTCCTTTAACATTGCTCGAAGAATAACGTCATTTATGATAGTACGTTTCAAGTACAGCAACGTTGACTATTTAGCGAACCTTTGCCAACCAGCCATTATTCCTCTACCGACTTCTCTTACTTTATCATTTCCTAGTGTAATTATTCCTCCTAAATAAATAAATTCATGCACTTGGTCTATGGCTCTATTGTCTATCCATAACTTCTGTTCGCGAAAATCCAATCAATCTGATATAGTCATCGAAATAGGTAATCACGTTATCTATCAACCAATTTGGGCATAACACTGGACAGTCATCTCAACATGATCGATCACTTCAATAAGATTGTGAAACGTATTCAATCTCGTATCAATTTGCTTCGAAAGATTCGTCATAAAAAATAACCAGTGGTAGCTGAGATGATTTTACTTCGATGATCCACCCTCTGTTCTACTGCAATCACGCTTTTTCAAGCTTGAATCAAACGTGGATGTCAAATTTCGAATCACTACTGAATAAAGCCGAGTTAATAATAAATTCTACCAAGAGTAGATGTTAACCAACTATTAACTTAGGAAACAAAAAATTGTTCTTGATGTATTTGAGTGTTTGAGAAGAGGAGAGGTTGATTCTGATAAGTATGGGTTTATCTCTCACAGATACGAAGCACGACTTCAATCTTTACTTAGGTTACAAAAAAGTTTCTAGGGAAGCTGGTCGCAAGTTGTTCCACTTTGTTGGTGCTTTCGCTTTCAACCAGCTTCCTCTAGAGGCCAGAAAGGAAGAAAGTTTTGTTATCGTTAAAAATATTTCACGTAATGTTTATATTGACTAGTATTTTTGGTTAACATGAACTGGGACGTGGACGTTGAATCTATACTTTATTTTTGATTTCCAATGTACTGTACCCAAATGGTACATAATGGTACAAATGGTACTATACAAGGGTTTTTTTAACTTTTCGTTATTTTCAGACGTACATGTTGTTTAGCCTATGGATTTAGACGTAAAATTTATGTCGTATTCGTAAGTTTAATCTCGTGCTAAATTGTTTTGTTTTCTAATTCAAATCGACTATTATTCGTTCTTCTAAAATCTAATTCTATCCGCTTTTATATTTTGTTCAATTTTCTGTTAATACAGGTCCATCGTTGATAACAGTAGCTATATATTTATTTTAATTTTTTTTATACTGATGAAGAATAACCCCTTTAAATATCAATAAATAATAATAATAATAGTAATGATAATTAATAATAATAATAATAATATAATAATAATAATTAGTCCTGGGTATGACGATAAACTGCACCCGGTTGTGGAGTTTCGACATGGGCGAATGAGGTTACCCTTTGCCACAACTACCTCCAGGTCACCATTGGGCAAGGTGTAGTACCTGTTAGCCCACTCCGAAACCTTGAAATACCGGGTTGACGTCAGGCGGAGTTAAGTTTGTCTCACGGGCAGGCGAGGTGCTCTTGAGCCTTGGTTGGCAATCGTCTAGAAATGGTGTCTCGATAAAAATACCGGTGGTTGTGTAACCTAAAAATCACTAAACTTCTTATGAATGAAATGTCCAATCAAAGTATTGAGAATAGCGGCGTGACTGGGACTGGAACTCAAGGTGAAGGGCCCACACCCGGCAGGTGTTTCTCGGAACAGCAGCGAGAACCCGGTCGTCATCCTGCTACTGCTAGAAAGAAATGGAGTAAAGAAATCAACAAAGTCATTATGGAGTGCTTCTATAGAAGTAATCCATTTGATGGGAACGGTAAACCTATTAGAGGGTACAGACAACGCATGTTTAGAGAATGGA
>RDPX01000097.1:126473-139751 GCA_003991215.1 Morbakka virulenta | reverse complement strand
AGAGAAGAAATAGGTCATGTATGGCAAATGAATAAAGTTACGGTGATACCTGTAGTAATTGGAGCATTGGGAGTCATTTCAAACAAGTTTGAAAGATACATGGAGAAAATGGGTGTGAAGATTGAGATGGCAATTATTCAGAAAACGGCACTGCTTGAAACAGGGAGGATACTGCGAAAAGTCTTGTCTCTTTAGAGAAACAGGAGAAGGAACTTTGAGACCCCTGGTGACTTGTTGTTACCCGCTCTCAAAGATAAAAGAACAAAAGAACTTTCCAGACAAACATGTCTGAGATTTACATTAATGATAATAATAGTAATAATAATAATAGGGTAGACGGAAAGTGCCCAGACCAGCAGATCGCCTGGCAATTCCTCAGGGAACAGCACCCCTGCCCTAGTCGAGCTGGGTAAACCTGGCGGGAACAGTGGGAAAAGTTGAACTTGCCTTAATCGGTCGGCTTAACTTAGTACTGTCTAGTACTGTTGGAAAGGGATATTGACCTCTCCCCCCCCCCTTCCCTGTGTAGTGAAATTGCCCTGATAATTACACCAGGCACTGACTATTATTGTCAGCAAGTGGCGTAGCGTCGAAAGACGTATGACCTCTGATCTTAATTGATTGGTGGAATACACAAACTAGTTTTGCTTGGTGATTATGAATGGGCTACATCAAACATTCCTGCTCAAACCGCAGACTTGCCAGTCAATTGCCTGACCTTAACCAGTTGTGCATGTCCCGAAAGGGCTGACACATCACGCATTTCTGTTTAACGGGCGGGAGTAGTGGAGGAGCATTATGTCTAGATGTCGTGAGCGTGGATCTCAAGTTCTAAAGGGCTGAGTACCGAGTTCGCACTCGTTACTTAGTCCTGAGGTCTTGGGTAAAGCCTCGCTACCGGGACCATTTTAAGCAGAATGGGTCACCTAAACTGGTAAACCTAACCAGGGCCCACCTGCAAGGTCATGTGTTGTATTTTTATTAACATCAATTTATCACACACACTTAGGTGTGATGCATGCACCCAGCTGACCCTTATCGAGCTGGGAGTCGGATGGGTTTGCTGGGGTTTCTACCCCCATTGCTCCACCACTCAATAATAATAATAATAATAACGATGATGATGATGATATGTCCTGGGTGTTGACAGAAAACTGCATCCGGTTGTGGAATTTCGACGTGGGCGAATGAGGTTATCCTTTGCCACAACTACATCTAGGTCACCCTTGGGCAAGGTGTAGCACCTGTTAGCCTACCCCGAGATTTTAAAGTAGTGGGTTGACCTCCGGCAAGATTAAATATGTCTCATATGAGAAGAAAAGCTCAAAACAATAAACCTGGCTAGGACGGAGTCATTAGTCTTGGTCGGCAATCGTCCTATGAGAAGGAAAACTCAGAACAATAAACCAACCGCAGTTGTATATTTCAGATTGACGCCTGGCGGGGTGTACCTGTGTCCCATGGTCAGGATTGGATCTTAAACCTTGATCGGTAGCAGTCCTGGAGATGATGTCTCGATAAAAACACTGGTAGTTGTGAACCTTAGATCCACTAATCCTCTAATGAGTGTTAAAATGCAAAATCAGATTAATGAAAATAACGGCGTTAATGGGACCGGAACCCTCGCCCTGCAGGTGTTCCGCGGCACAGCAGCGGGGACCCGGTCGTTATCCTGCGACTGTTAGAATGAGTTGGAGTAAAGAGATGAACAAGGTAGTCATGGAATGCTTTTATAGAAGTAAACCGTTTAATGAAAATGGGAAACCTGTTAGAGGTTATAGCCAAAGAATGTTTAGAGAGTGGAGAGATAGGGGCTTGGTCGAGCTAACGGAACAACGTGTATGTAATCAAGCAAGAGCTATTAGAATAAATGGGTGGCTGTCTGAATTAGAACTAGAAATTATAAAGAGAAAAGTTGAAGAAGAATCCCAAGTGGGGGTTTTTGTAATGGAGGAAGCCAATATAGACGATAGGACGACTAATGAAGTTGAGAAGAATAGCTGTGAACAAGGGAGTATGACAGTGGACACAGAAGATGCATATGATGTGACAATGACTGATAGTAATATGAGTGAAAAGCTAAAGGAAATTATTGATGAATTGAAGAAAATTGTTGTGGAAAAGCGAACAAGTGATGGCATTCTCTTAAAAAAGGCTAAAGGGAAACTATAAGACTTCAAACTGAGAGAGTGAATTAAGCGATCTGGTTTGTAAGAACTAAAAAAATCACGGAAACGAATAATCTGATTAATGCTGCAAGTGTGTGGTTTCCTGAAAAGATGAGATTGAAGAATTTTCAACCCAGGCAAAATAAGGAACCAAAGTGGAAGCGTAGAATCGAAGGAGACATTAAAAGGCTGAAGCATGATATTAACTTGTTTGATAGACAATCGAAAGGGGAACTGGACCAAAGAAGGATCTTAAAGAAAAGTTAAGTGTGAACAGGAAAGGAACAAAGACTGTCATTGAAGAACTCAAACAACGGCTTCTTGCAAAAAGTGCTAAGATCAAAAGGTACGAACAAAGAATAACACAATTTAGACAGAATAGGATGTTTAATAGATGTAAGAGCTTTATCATGTCATCGGTCGTAAGCTTTTTTTTCCGAGCTACATTTCGAGAGATACTTCTCCCATCGTCAGGCTGCTGAAATGACTAGATATGGGTATTCTATACTTTGGTAGTGCGGACATGCGTGTAAACAGGGCTCGAGTTGTTTCGGGAGGTGGCGCCATACCTAGGTCGTATTTGTTGTGTTTCTTTCTTCAGTGCTGGAAGCCATATTACTGGACGGGTGTAGGATATACTGTTGATGTGATTGCTGCACTGCAGGGAATGGATTGTTTCTTTTATTTTTCTTGTTGTTGTGTTTATTTCTTTGTCTATAATTCTTTTATTTTCCCAGTCAAAGGTATGATCCTGTGTCCAGCAGTGTTCGGCTATTTCATGATTCTTGCTGTCATCTTTCTGAAGAGCTCTCTTGTGTTCTTTTTCTCTTTGACCCAAGGAATGCTTTGATTCACCTATGTAGAAGGCAGGACAGTCCTTACATTGTAGTCTGTAAACTACGTTGTTCCTCTCCTCAAGTGGGACTGGGTTTGGTTTTTTTTGGTTTTGAGAGGATCGTCCTTAAGGTGGATGTAGTGAAGAAGGAGCATTGAATGTTGTGTGGTCGGAGAGTTCCTATTAGGTGCTTACTGGTATTCTTCATGTAAGGCAGACGTATACGTTTCAGGGGTTCCTTATCTTCATGATTAGGTCCAGTAGTAAGGCTAGTGTAAGGCTCTGTGGACACCCTTAGCGTGGCATCCATTGGGTAAGAGAACCCTTAGAAGGTGTCTTTCTACTTTTCTGAGGTCATATGGGTTAGAAATAATGCTCCTTGCTCTTCCAGACAGAGTGGTGATGACATTATTACGAGCTGAGACTGGATGGTGTGATGCATTGGTGAGGTACTGGTCAGTGTCGGTTGGTTTCCTGGTGACGGAAATACTGCGATCTGCCTGCCTCTTTACTAGAACATCCAGGAAGGGTATTTCTCTTTGTTCTTCTTTCAATTTTTTTCTTGAGTCTTACCAATTTTCAAGATTATTAGTAAGTTTAATGTTGATCAGAAAAAGATATACACATAGTGGAATGGAGGTGATTCCAGGTCAACAGATGTACCAGATTCTGAGGAAAGCAGAAAGTTTTAGGGTGATATTTGGAGTGTTAAAAAACAACACAACAAGGAAACCCATTGGCTAAATGATTTAAAGCAAGATCTGAATGACGGTCAACTACTGCAAGACGAATTGAATATAACTGTAGACAAAGTCAAAAAGCAGTTACGAAAAATGCCAAATTGGAAAGCTCAAGGGACAGATAATGTCCAGGGATTCTGGATTAAAAGTTTTACCAACCTCCATGAAAGAATAGCTAAGCAATTGAATGAGATTGTTACGGGAGTTTGTAATTTGCCTGAGTGGAAGACTTATGGCCGTACGGTTTTATGTCAGAAGATCCAGCCAAAGGTAATGCAGTGGACAATTATCGCCCAATAACTTGTCTACCAATAATGTGGAAATTATTGACTGGGGTGATAGCTGAAGAAATGTATAGGAACCTTAGGGAGGAAGATCTGTTGCCGAAAGAACGAAAAGATTGTAGACGTAGGAGTAGAGGTCTTTAAAGATTGCAGAAAAGACACACAAATTTGCCTATGGCGTGGGTGGATTATAAGGAAGCTTATGATTTTTTCCCCTATAGCTGGATTATCGAGTGCATGGAAATGTTTAATATTGCAGAGAATGTGAGAAAGTTTTTAGAGAAAAGCATGAGCCAGTGGAACTATCATTAACGTCGAATGGAGATAATCTTGGGGATGTAACAGTCACCAGATGTATCTTTTAAGGAGACAGCTTATCCCCATTAATCTTTGTGTTAAGTATGATCCCAATGTCGTGGGTTCTAAGGAAAGTGAAGGCAGGTTATTACTGGGGAAAGAAAGAATTTAGTATTAATCTCTTGCTTTTCATGGATGACCTTAAATTGTACGGTAAGATTGAAGAACAGATTGATTCACTTGTGCATACTGTCCGTGCATTCAGCACAGATATTGGGATGGAATTTGGAATTCCGAAGTGTGGTGTGCTAGTATTGAAGAGGGGGAAAATAGTTGGGTGATGAAATAGAACTCCCAAATGGTGAAATTATGAAGGAAGTTGAACAGAACTGGATATACCTACCCCGGAGTGGTAGAAGTTGATAAAATCAAAGAAAAGAGATGAAGGAGAAAACAATAAAGGAGGCTTAGATTGATTCTGAAATCGAAACTTAATGGGCGGAACAAAATTACAGCAATCAACACATGGGCGGTAGCGATTTTTAGATATGGTGCTGGTATAATAGATTGGTGGAGCTTGTAGTCAGAGGGGAAGAAAATAGTTTGGGTTATTAACTTTTGAAATCAGAAGAAAATCTCATGAAAGGTGTGAGTTGGTCCGAAACGATTGTTACTGAAGGCATGATTACCACCAAAGAATTCAAAAAGCAAAACTCTGAAGAGCTTAAGCAAAAATGGATGAAAAAGAAGATGTATGGACAATTCATTAGAGGTTGTACAGAAAATGTGGTGTTGGTTATCCAAAAATGACCTTAAAAGTGAAGCGGGGACTCTTGTATGTGCCGCCCAAGAGCAGGCTATTAGAACAAAGTATATTAAGTGTAGAATTGATAAAAGTGACAACAATTCTACATGTAGAATGTGTGTGAAGAGAGAAGAGACAGTACAAACATAGTTATTGGATGTGAAAAGCTTGCACAAAAAGAGTACAAGAGAAGACACGACATTGTTGCCAAGAAAGTCCATTGGCATCTTTCCAAGAAAAATGGACTGGAGCATCAAGAAAAGTGGTATGAATACACTCCCGAAGGGGCTGTCGAAAATGATGATGTCAAACTTCTTTGGGATATCAATATACAGTGTGACAATGTAATAGACGCTCGGAGGTGGATATTGTAGTGCCTGCGGATGAAAGGGTAGAGGAAAAGGAAAAAGAAAAGGAAAAGGTTGAAAAATATCGGGACTTGAAGAGAGAAGTAGCAAGACTTTGGAAAATGAAAAAGTTCAAATAGTGCCAGTAGTAACAGGAGCGCTTGAAAGTGTAATTAAAGGATTTGAGAAGTGGTTTGAGAAGATTGGTATTCCATGTAATATTGTAGATGTGCAAAAAGCTGCCTTACTAGGAACGGCCAGAATCTTAAGGAAAGTATTGGAGATGTAATGAAGGAGAAGTCCCTTTGCTAGCCCATGGTCATTTGTTATGACCCGCCTAAGAGTATCACGGTAATAAGAGTATCAACGGTAATAAGATCATCCAGAGCATAAGGTTAAAGAAGAAAGTAATAATGGTGATGACAATAATAATAATAATAATAATAATAATAATAATAAAGTCCTGGGTATGACAAAAACTGCATCCGGTTGTGGAGTTTCGACGTGGGCGAATGAGATTATCCTTTGCCACAACTACCTCCAGGTCACCCTTGGGTAAGGTATAGCACCTGTCAGCCTACTCCGAGACCTTGAAATACCAGGTTAACATCCGGCGGAGTTAAGTCTGTTCGTATGGAAATACCGCGTGGTTATAAAAATTCCAGCTGTTGCCTGGCGCGGGATATCTAACCCCTTGGCAGAAAGGCTAAAATGCATGTTATCAAATGAAATGTAAACTAGAAATAAATCATACCGCATCGACCGTCGCGCGGGTCAACAAGGGTCGCGTGTCTCAGTGAGAAACCAGACTGAGTTCGAAATGTTTGCTACTGGAATAAACTCCACGGAGAATGACCTACAAAGTAATCAAAACCAGGATGTCCCTAACCCTGATCCTGTAGCCACACAACCGACAAAGCCTAATAAAGAAAATCGAATAAGATGGACAAAAGAGGAGTATAAACAAGTTTTGAGCGCGTTTTTCACTGCACAGTCTAGACCGACAACCAATATAACTGAACAAACATACCGAGAATGGAGGAAAATCGTGGGAACTGAAATTAGACCATATATGGACCCCAACAAACTAGGAAATGTACGTAGAGATGTAATGGGTAACCATAGGCTAACAGATGCTGAAATTGACCAAATTTGTAGGGATCATGTACCTGTACCGTCAGATGATAGTAGTGACAAGGTAGTAGGCGTAGATGATCGTAACCACCTTGAGCGAGAGCTAGTTGTTAATGAACCTTTTCCGAATGAAACTAAAATTCATATGATACGTGAAGTTCGAAACCCTATTGAAACCAACTCTCAAATTGAAGATCGGGATACTCAAAACTCTATCGAAAACTACAGAGAGAAATTAGCAGCGATACGTGATGATATACTACGAGAACAACGTATTACTAAGCAAACGCCCATTAAAGAAACAGAACCACTCCCAAAATTGATAATTAATTATAAAAACACCGCAAAGATTAAACTTTTTAACGTTGCTCTAAAGGATATATTGAAAGATGGAGAATATGATATGACCTCACCTTAATAATATCTTATATTCAACTGCAAAAACTGCCACTTTTGACATCGGTATTAAAATTAAGAAGAACAACAGAAAACACACTAACAAACCTCCAAAATGAAAAGTAAAAATACAGAAGGAAATTGACCCTCTACGGGCAGATATATCAATATTAGAGGAATTAAATAGGGTAACACCAGTAAAAACCAGAAAAAGTAGACGGATTTAAAATAAATACAATGTCACAGACCATTCGTCAATTGACACCAGTAAAGAAACTCTGAAGCAGTGAATACAGGTTAAAGCTCAGGGATTATGGCGGTATGATAAATGGACTAAATTTTATAGACAAAACAGGACTAGAAAAGATACCAAACTTTTGGCTGAATTCCTTATCGGAAACCCATATGAAATTAGTGCAGTTTTTAAGTAAAATTATGCTTAATCCACCCTTGTTAACTGAAGGAATTAATTACCTTTTACCAAAGTCTGAGGATACCTAAAATCCAAAAAATTATCGTCCAATTACCTGCCTCACAACTAATAACAAACTTTTAACATCTATTATTACTAATAGAATGTATAATTTCCTTGAAAGAATGAAACTCTTCCCCTTGAACAAAAAGGGTGCAAGCGAAACTCCTATGGACGTAAAGTCCAGCTCTTAATCAACAAAATGATTTTAGAAAACTGTAAAAAGAAAAGCAAAAACCTCAGTACAGCTTGGATAGATTACTGCAAAACTTTTGATAGTATCCCCAATGACTGGATACTCAAAAGTCTTGGCATTTATAAGATCTCTCCCATAATCTCCAACTTTCTCAAGAACAACATGGCAGGTTGGAATACGCGTCTTCTTCTTTCACATTCAATGGGTACTAATCAGTCTAATAAAATCAGAATTAAACGAGGTATTTTCCAGGGAGGCTCCCCTTCTCCTCTTCTATTTTGTATGTCTTTGATTCCTCTTTCTAATGAATTGAAAAACATTGGATACGGGTATAAGATCGTTGAGAAAATTATCAATCACCTTTTTTACATGGACGATATAAAATTATTTGCCAAAAATGATCGTGAATTAGAAGGTCTGCTCACTACTGTTAAAGAATTCAGTAATGACATTGGCATGGACTTTGGCTTGGACAAATGCGCCAAAGCGAATTTCCTTAAAGGCAAACTCTCTCAGACTTCATCCATAAATCTTGACATCAACACCACCATTGAAGCATTAGATCCAGACGGAATTTACAAATATCTAATCGTAAACGAAGGTGACGGCATCAACCATGCCACCATGAAAGAGAAAATCCGTAAAGAATTTTATAGACCCACGAGAATGGTGCTTAAAACAGAGTTAAATGCAAAGAATATAATAGAGGCTATTAGTACGCTTGCAGTTCCCGTCGTCCAGTATAGCTATAACATCATTAATTGGAACATGCTTGATTTGCAAAGAATGGATGTTAAAACCAGAAAATTACTTACAGCAAACAACATGTTACACCCCAAAGCAGACGTTGACCGCCTGTACTTGCCAAGACGCGAGGTGGGAAGAGGGTTGATTCAACTAGAACTGTCCTATAAAACCACCACCATAGGCATGGATAAATATTTGGACTCTACTGATGATTGGATGTTACACCTCGTTTTTAACCATGAAAATGGTAAAAAGCTGCATTCTATTTGTAAAGTAGCTAGAAAGTTTGCAAATGACTATGAAATTGATCACCGAGAGCCTGTCGAACAAAACATTCCAGCAACGAAAGCTGTAAAAACTCAAATAGAAGGCTAAAAAGATCGCAAACCAACAGCTTCCTGATAAATGGAGCCAGAAAGCTCTGCACGGTCAGTATGTTCTTCGTCGCAACGCTGATGTTGACCAAAATGCTACCCAACAGTGGCTCAGAAGTTCACGTCTGAAGGCAGAGACTAAAAGATTCATAATCGCAGCTCAAGACCAAAGCCTTTTCACGAGAAACTACCAGGCAAACATATTACACAATGGTGCAGACTCTAAGTGTCGATTCTGTGACCAATCCATAGAGACTATGGATCACCTCGTCTTCGGATGCCATGTACTTGCCCCAAGCGAGTACGTGAAACGGCATGACCGTGCAGGACAATATATTCATTGGGGAATATGTCGGTACTATCAGATACCCGTACCTCCAAACTGGTATGAACACAAACCTTCACCAGTCATCAACTCAGAGGATGTTACAATTCTTTGGGATTTCCCGATTAACACAGATAGGACTATCCAAGCCAACAGACCAAACATAGTAATTAAAGATCGAAAATCAAAAACATGCACCTTGATAGATATGAGTATACTAACTGACAGAAACATTGCCGTGAAAGAGTTTGACAAACTTAGCAAGTATAAGGACTTGGAAATCGAAATTCAAAGAATGTGAAAATCAAAACTGCAACAATCCCCGTGATAGTAGGTGCATTAAGGATTATCAAAAAAGGCACAGAAAAATATTTAGACAAATATCCGGGGAACCACAGCTTCAAGAAATTCAAAAATTGTTATAATTAGTACAGCTCATATCTTACGTAAAACCCTTTCAATTTGAGAATTCTGAAATAATTTTTTATCTGTTATCTCTAACCAATTTTATACTTTCTTTTTATACGAACGTTTAAATTAAAAATTTTTAATACTATTTTAACATATATTCCTATACTGATTTTGTAATGAATTCGTCGTTTTGCTAATTTTGACGATCGTGTTTTGTATTCTTACATGTGCGTAGATTGTATTATTTAGTATTTATTGTTTGTAAAAACGTCTCTTAAAACCTTTGTTTGCCCCAGGTCATTGGGAGTGACTCGGTGAACAATTGTATCAAATAGCTAACTTTATGAAAATATATAATAATAATAATAATAATAATAATAATAATTGTCCTGGATATTGGCATTAAATTGCATCCGATTGTGTAGTTTCGACGTGGGTGAATGAGGTTACCCTGTGTCCTAACTACCTCCAGGTCACTCTTGGGCAAGGTGTAGCATCTGTCAGTCTACTCCGAGACTTTAAAGTGACGGATTGGCATCCGGCGGGGTTAAGTCTGCCTCATGGGTAGAGGGGGGTTTTTAGCCTTGGTTGGCAACTTCCCTAGTGATGATGTCACAGTAAAAATACAAAGAAAGAAAAACCTTACATAAACCAATCCTTACCCTTGGCAGTAAGCCTAAATTACATCATAAATATCAAAATTAAAACAAGAAGAAAATCATGCCGCCTCGTCCTTCGCGCGGGTCAACAAGGGACCCGTCCCTCAGGGAGAGACCAGCCTGAGGTCGAAAAGAATGCAACTAGGTCTACCTCTTCCCAAAACGAAAGTACGCAAGGTCACCAGAAGGAGGTAACCCTCACCCCTGGCCCTTCGGAACTACCAACTAGTAATATAAATACCACATCGCAAAAGAAAAAAAAAGAAAAAAATGGACTAGGGAAGAGTACGTTGAAGTAATACCTGTATACTGTTTTTATTACGCACTTGAAAAACCTGAAGCTAATAATTCTGACGACACGTTTAAAATCTGGTGTGAAAGAAACCACAATAGCGATAAAGTAGAAGGTATGGATGCGAATAGACTATCTAATCAAAGGAGATATATAATTCGCGAAAAGAAATTAATGGAAATTGAAATCTCAAACATTGAGGAAAGAGTAAAAGACGATACAAGAGAGAATTAAGTAGAAGATCTGGGGAATGAGTTACAACTTTAGGATGGTGATGTTTTGACAATTGATGAAAATATTGATGTCCATGGTAACTTAAATGTGTTAGAGGAGGAATAACAAGAACCTGTAGGACCTGTACCAGCTATTGAAGTAGATGAAGAAGAGCTGGCAAATATGAAGATAGACATTTTAGAAGAGTTTTCAGTAGTTCAGCATACTAAAATCGAGGATAGGGAATCATTACTTAAAATCGGACACCCTCACAAATTCAAAAATATCTTTAATTAAGGAAAGAAAGCCTTAGAAATAATCTGAGATGGAATTAATCCAAAGTTGACTGAACTCAATGAGCTAATATATGCAACAAGAAAGGTTATTCAAACCAAATATGGAATCAAAATTAAGAAGGGAAAATGTACCAAAAGGCCAATAAACCGAAATGGGAATTAAAGATAGAAAAGGAAATCGAAACCTTTAGGAGGGAGATATCACTGATGGAGGAACTGCAAAAAAATGAAAACTTTAAGTCGGGTAAAGCTAGGAAAGTCTTACGAAAATATGACATTAAAGATAGAGAGCAATTGGCAAGTTTGAAGGAAGAATTGAAACAAAAGTTGCAGGTTAAGGCGCAGAGGTTACGTAGATTTGACAAACGTCAAGAGTTCTACAGGCAGAACAAATTCTTTGAAACGGATGCTAAAACGTTTTATCGTGAAATCAAGAAAGAAACAATAACTGTAGAGGATGTGCCGTCGGAAGGCAAGGTTCGTGAATTTTGGAATAAGATCTGGGGTAATGAGAAGAGTTTTATTGAAAATGCGGCATGGTTGCAAAATTTGGAAGAAAGCACAAGGGATATACCAGAGCAGATATGGGTTGAAATTAAAAACAAGCGAAGTTAAAATGACTTTTAAAAAATCTCACAAATGGAAGTCCCCCGGAATAGACAAAGTGCCAAATTTTTGGCTAGACTCTCTCTCTTCTGTTCATGATAGGATTGCAGTTATTTTCAATAAGATTATAACAGAACCCGAAACTATACCAAAGTGGTTTTGCCTTGGAACTACCTATTTGTTACCAAAAAGTAACGAAACAAGGAACCCGAAGAACTACCGCCCGATTACCTGTCTCTCTACGTCTTATAAACTACTTACATCGATATTAACTGATAGAACTTATATTCATATGGATGAACAAAATATTTTTCCAATTGAACAGAAAGGATGTAAAAGAGGTTCATATGGTTGTAAAGACCAATTCCTTATAAACAAAATGATTCTTGAAAATGATTCTGTTTTATATGAATGACTTGAAACTGTACGCTAAGGATGATGGTGATCTGGAAGGACTTTTAAAGACTGTCAAAGCGTTCAGTGACGATGTAGAGATAGAGTTTGGTCTTGATAACTGTGCCAAAGCAAGTTTTAAGCGGGGGAAGTTAGAAAGAACTAAAAATATTGAACTGGATGAAGTGACGGCGATTTGAGATCTAGAACAGGAAGACTTATAAATATCTAGGTGTAAGTGAAGGTGACAGCATACAGCACTAGAAAATGAAGGAAAAGATAAGGAAAGAATGCATTAGGAGAGTGAGGTCTCTCTTGAAAACTGAATTGAAGTCGAAAAATAGGATGTCAGCAATAAATTCTCTGGCAGTGCCGGTAGTAACTTATAGCTTTGGTATTATAAATTGGAATCTGAGTGATTTGAAAAGGCCAGACAGAAAGATAGAGAAAGCAACTGATTTGTAATCTGATGCATCACCCTAAATCAGACGTTGATCGTTTGTACCTCCCTAGGAATAAAGGAGGTAGGGGTATGATCCAGTTTGAGCTCTCTTATAAATCATTCATTATTGGTCTATCACAATATCTTGATTTAACCAATGATTGGATGCTTCAAACACGTCAATAGGCATGAAAATTCCAAAAGATTGCATTCAATCCTTAAAGAGTCAGAAAAGTTTTTCCAAGAATTAAGTGTTGATCTTGAGATTGATAGCACTCTAACCCCAACATTTGCAACTAAAAACACCAAGCAAAAAGCATGGGAAACTGGATTGAACAGACTCGAATTTAGGTGGCAAGAGAAACCCCTCCACGGAGAATTCGCAGCCCGAAACAACAATGCTGATGTAGACAAAGAAGTAACCCATCAGTGGCTGAGGAGCTCCGGACTGAAAGGGGAAGCAGAGGGCTTTATTCTTGCTGCCCAAGATCAGAGTCTGTTCACCAGGAACTACCAAGCTAATGTTTTACATAACGGTGCCAATCAAGAATGTAGGTTCTGTGAGGACAAAACCGAAACTATTGACCACCTTGTCTCTGGCTGCTCGGTTCTAACACCAAACGAATATAAAAACCGTCATGATCGAGTTGGCCAATACCTACATTGGAAAATTTGTCAACACTTTTCCATTAAAACGCAAGCTAGCTGGTATGAACATCATCCAGCACCTGTAACTGAAAGTAAGGATATTACAATTTTGTGGGATTTTCCCATACAAACGGATCGTACCATACAAGCAAACCGCCCAGACATTGTCATCAAGAACAGGAAAGAGAATACTTGCCT